>OX387343.1:23436809-23661809 GCA_947563465.1 Archips xylosteana
GGGTTAGTCGAGAAAAAAAAAATCACCCCACTTTACGTTTTAATTTAATTTTTTTAGTTTTTTTTATTTAACCACTTTGTCGGCGTGACTAATATATATATTCATGCCAAATTACAGTTTTCAAGTACTAACAGTCTCTGAGCTTTAACATCCTAGTATTTTATTATTTTTTTCCATTGACAAATACTTCCCTTATGTTTTGCAGTAAGTATTTGTAGCATCCTCAGGTAAAAGGTAACCTTTTGCTGGATATCAGTAAGGCCGAGTAACTGCAGAGTAGCATAGAAATGCAACCAGAAATGGACCTTATTGGCGACTGACAAATTGGTACCTTTTAATTGAGTTTGTGAGGATGGGTGTTCACTTTCATGATAAAACGGTTGAATAAAAATTTAATAAAAAAATTGAATTGAAATTGGGTGAATTTAATAAATTACAAAATCAATCTGTTATATAAAAATTGTCAAATACCGCGAGATATTCCTAATGTATGCTTAATCATGGACGTCATTCAAGGTCATTTTTTCTGACTTCAAAGGTGTGTTCGGCGTGCAATATCCAGTTTGTATATAAGATTCTTGGTTACGGTCATTAAAGTCTATGAAAAATGGTAACGGAACGAGAAAAAAAACTTTGGACACTTTTTTTCTCCTAGTAGGATCGAAAGAGCTCGTGATTCAAAGCAGAAAAGATTAGAGCAGAAATCACATAAAACATTCCGAATTAAAAAAAAAAAAGTCAAAAGGTACAAGAAAAAATAAAAATGCGCTACTTCGTCCGGCCGTTTTCGAATTGACGTCAACAAAGATAATGGGGCGATACATTTTAATTAAATTACGTATCTACTCTGTAGTGCAAGTTGCTGTGTCCTCGCGGTCCGCACAAAATGGGTCGGCGGTCCGGATGCGGACCGCTGTCCGCCATTTGGTGACCCCTGCCGTATCATAATAAACCTATGTAGCCATGGTATGCTTTTAATGCTGTTTGTTTGTTTGACATTTTTGAAAGTTTCCAGAGTGCATAAGCAAAACGATTAATTCTGTTGGCAATATTCTGAACATGCAGTTTCCAGGAAAACTTATTATCACAGAAATACGTCACCTAATGTAATGAATGAACATGACTTATTAAATGAAATAAATAAATAAAAAAACAACGGGTCGCACTCTGGGAGTGCCGGCCGGTAGAAGTGAAAACTTGAACATTAACGTTGTGCCGGTTACGAACCCCCTCACACCCAACCCCCCCCCCCCCCCCCCTCCTCCGTACTGCACCGTGACTGACTGACTGACAGACAACGCACAGCCTAAACTACTGGTGCTAGAGACTTGAAATTTGGCATATATGTACCTTGAGTATTGTAGAGGTGCACTAAGGAAGGATTTTTCGAAATTCTCACGGAATAGGGAAATATCTAAACTTTCTTTGTTTCTTTGTTTGTAGCGGAATCTCTGAAACTATTGAGCCGATTTTAAAAATTCTTTCACCATTATAAAACTACACTATCTTTGGAACTATGCATTTTCCTGGCATTATCCTATGTGTATCCATGTAATAAACTACCTGTGTGCCAAATTTCATCCAAACAACTATCATTATTGTCTTCGCATACGAAGTCGCGGGCTAAAGCTAGTCTAACAATAAGACAAATAAACGTACATATGAATATTTCATATTCAGCCAGGGGCATTTTTACTATGGCATTCCGGCCAGGCCCTTTATATCAAATAGTTTCGCAATAATTTTAGTAAGTATTTTTTTAATAGTATTTCCAATCAATTATTTTCTCGATGACAGCTTGCGTACTCGTAGAATGTAACTGCGTTTAGTTACGCAAAAATTAACTTTTAAATGAGAGATATAAAAAATACGACAACCGCCTAATTTTGTTCCTTGATCCCATATAGTATTCGTCTAAGACAAATTGAGTCCATATAGGCAGTATTTTTATTAAAGCACGTTATAGTACATTGTGCATCTAGGGCCGTAAGTAGGGGATTACTAACGAGAGTCTATTAGAAGCCCGACGCCAAAGGCGGAGGGCTTTTAATGACTCGAGTTTGTAATCCCCTTACTGCCCGTGATACACACAATGATTTTCATCTCATTGCGAGAAAAAAAATCCAAAAATGAAATTATTTTGTCTCTAAACACTTAATTCTATAAAATAATGGCTTCCCGCCAATACAGATTGTCACTTTTCTCGAGTCATCTACCATAGATAATGTAAACTGTATTTAGTTTAGAATTCGAAAGGTCATTCGGCCAGATTCTGCCAACATGTTTAAAAAAATATTTTTACTAAAATTATTGCAAAACTATTTGATATAAATTTAAAATATAAAAATAACGAATTTTCAAGAGGCGTAGATAAGTTTTGTGTTGTAAAATTTAGGTTAATGTGGCTAAATTTTAAAGATAATAAATAAAACGTTGGCTGACTTGAAACCTCCTTAGTCTGAAATGACTTGTTTGCAAATTTTAAAACTAAAGTTAGAACTCCCTTGGGTAGAAAAACTGTACGTAAATCCATAACTCCCTTAAGAACAATTTAGACCATTGTCATTTTCATTTAGTACACAGGCATGGAATAACACCATTGACGAGCAAGTGTGATGAAAAATAATAAACGTTTCAATACAGTTACATTCTATGGCAATCATAACATCACATATGTATTGCCATAGAATGTAACTTTATTAAAACGTTTATTATTTACCGTACTTTAAAAAAAATTACTGGACTCAATTTGTCTAATTAATATTTAATATAATCATATTTTTATTATTTATAGTTATACCGGCCACAGTAATACATAATCGGTGAAAATTTCAAGTGTCTAGTTAGCGCCATTATAAAGATCAAGTTAAAAACGCTGAAAAAAACACGTTTCTTGTGTGACGACCCCCCTTAGTTTTTAACTTCATTTTTTTTTTTAGTATTTGTTGTTATAGCGGCAACAGAAATACATAATCTGTAAAAATTTCAACTGTCTAGTTATCACGGTTCTTGAGATACAGCCTGGTGACAGACGGAAACACGGACAGACACGGACACGGACGGACAGCGAAGTCTCAGTAATAGGGTCCCGTTTTCACCCTTTGGGTACAGAACCCTAATATTAATTTAAGGCTGCGTTTCCACCAGAGATGTGCGAGGATACGATGCGAGTAGGGATGTCACGAATATTCGTTTTTGCATTCACATAATGCGAATATTCGCATCATTTTTAACATTCGCATCGACATTCGCATTCGCATCAAATGATGCGAATGTTTTGCGAATGCGAATGTGTGCAGGTCGCGTCTTGTCTCGCTCGCGCGGCGAACTTGTCGTCGGCTCGCGCATGCAATATTACAATGTTGATTTTGTAACAATATTTTTTTTATGTTAGATTTCATTAAAAATACTTTTTGTATTCAATTAAAATGTTGATTTTGTAACAGTAACTTTTTTATGTTTGATTTCATTAAAAATTACTATTTATCTTTGGTATTTCAACTTTTTTTTTCCAAACATTCGCATTCGCAGTCGAACATTCGCATCCTGGACATTCGCATTCGCATTCGCGAATGTGTAAATTTTGACATTCGTGACATACCTAGTTGCGAGGGATGTTTGTGTCATGAACCAATAGAAACACTTCATTCACTTAGGACCTTTTAAATGAAGTGTTTCTATTGGTTCACGACACACACATCCCTCGCAACGCATCCTCGCACATCTCTTGTGGAAACGCAGCCTAAGACTGATTTTTCATTTATGGCTTACCTCAAAAAAATTTCGTTTTCCTAGATGTACCTTGAATAGAAAAAGTTTGCGGAACACTGTTCTAATAGACTCTCGTTAGTGATCCCCTTCTTACGGCCCTTGATGCACAATGTACTATTTCACTTCTCGTGCTCTTAAACTTGTTCTTTTTGTTGAGAGAATGGTGCAAAAAATGGTTTTTTATGCTATAGTGCATAAAATAAAATCTTCACGTAAGACCAAGGCAACAAATCAGGCGCAAACAACCACAAACAGGTTTCTTGTAATGTGATCTTTATGCACTGTCGTTTAGAAAAAAGTAGAAGTTGGGTTTAGGGTGAATTAGGATCGCAATTACCTGGACTCGTCGTCGGCGACGTCGTTTTCGCCACCGCCGTCGATGTTGGAGACGTGTGCGGCGAGGTGCGTGATGAGCAGCTGCTCGGACGCCAGCCGCTTGCTACACATGCGGCACTCGAAGAAGGCCTGCTGCGCCGCCGCCATCGGCGCCTCCGCCTCCGGCTTAAGCGCCCACATGCGAGGTTCAAAGTGCACGTCTTTGATGTGACGAAAATATGACGCCTTTCTTGTCGTTATCTTTTTGCAGACGGGACATTCAAATGTGGAAGCGTTAGTATTTTGGGCACACTTGCTGAAATGCTCACTGTGAACATAATAGTCATCAAATGGCTTCTTACAGTAAATGCAAGGTACCGACACTTTGCCGTTATCTGGTTTCGTCTCAGACTTGAATTTTTGAAGCACAGCAGCATGGACAACTTTCATATGTTTTTCCAAATTTTCAATAGTCTTGAATTTTGTTGTACACATTTGACAGTCAATTTTTTTATCACCATGTATTCCATCAATCGGTTCTAATGATATTAGTAACTCCTTTTCGAATGGTTTCGTGGGTGACTTTTGAGGTGATTTACCACACGAATCATAATGACGATTCAGCATAATCTTCAACTTAAAAGATTTACCACATTTCTCGCAGCTAAGTTGATCGTCAACATCTGAAGCATCTTGTAAATTAGTCTTTGGAATATTAACCACGACATTTTCTGGTAAAATATCTTTAGTTTTATTGCGCGAATGAACTTTGGAATGAGCTGCTAAGCTCTTTATTGACTGAAACTGCTTGGCACAAAGTTTGCATTTAAATTTGTCTTTTAAAAGTGGCTCGTCAGAATCGGTTTCAGCAGAGAAATGAGAAGCGCTATTATCCTCGTAATCAGAATCTGCATAATAATTTCCAGATTTCTTAGGCTTTTTGTGACTGTTTCTAAGTTCTTCTACGCGTTTTGAACTTGTCGGTCGAATACCGTGTGATTTACTGCTGAGAGACACGTCTTCTACACTTTCATGGCTGCGTTTGCGACTATTCCTTTTGGTAGGATCGGCTTCAGAAGTGAAGGAAGGTTTAGTTTGATTGGAAGTGTCAGTGTGGATGGACAACGCAGAATCGCTGCTTTGTCTATTTGGTGGCGGCGGGCTGACGCTGAATCCTGTAATAGGAATATTTTTACTATTAATATGAAATTAATGATTGGATTTAATCTTTACTTCCATAAATAATATATGAGTCGTGTTCAAAAACTGTGTACATTGTGTACACAAGGGATTTAATTAAAACCAAATTTAATTGATTCCTCTGTGTAACGAAAGTTACCCATACAATTTGTACGACTAACTTTCGTTACACGAAGGGCGCGATTGTGATTTTGTTTTCATTAAGTCCTTAATCACGGATTAATTTTTAAAGCGGCCCATATTATGTATTCGGTACTTAAAACCGGCAAAGTAAAAATAGTAAAATAAAGGGTTCCGCAATCGTATTTATTAATTACTACAAAAAATCGCTAAGCCGTTAACACAAATGAGCTCAAAATCGTGCCGGTTACATTCTTTCATGTTTTTAAACGGTCTAATGATGAAAAATGTTATAAGGGGCCATTCATTTATTACGTAAGACGATTTAGGGGGGAAGGGGGTCGACCATGTCTTACTTTTTCTTACAAGGGTGTGGGAGGGGGTCTTGATAGTTCTTATGTAAGATCACAAAAAAGCGCAAAATTAAGATTATACTTTGAAAAAGCGCGCGCTCGGATAATATGCGTATAGGTAAACGCGGAAAACGATTTCCATGGCAAGAAAAAATCGAAAATAAAACCAAAGTAGATTTACCAAAAAATAAAAAATATTAAAAACTAATAATTGTTTCTTTGTAAAATAAAAATTAAAACAATCCAAACGTATTAATTTTTTCCTTTAGGTTCTTACGTAATAAATATTACACAGGGGGAAGGGGTCGGCCGATTCTTATTTTTTCTTACATAGGGGGGGAGGGGGTCAAAAACTAGCAAAAATCGTCTTACGTAATAAATGAATGGCCCCTAAGTGGATTTCTTTTGCAGGAAACTATACCTATTGAAAAAAAATAGCCATGGCAGTCTTTTACTTCACACTTAGGTAGATTACTTTTTAGCCACCCCTCGTATGTGTCGTATAGTACATTGTGCATCTAGGGCCATAAGTAGGGGATTACTAACGAGGGTCTATTAGAATAGCTTTTAATGACTCGATTTTGTAATCCCCTTACTGCCCGTGATACACACAATGATTTTCATCACATTGCGAGAAAAAAAAAGCCAAAAATAAAATTATTTTGTCTCTAAACACTTAAATTGAATAAAATAATGGCTACCCGCCAATACAGATTGTCACTTTTTCGAGTCATCTACCATAGATAATGTAAACTGTGTTTAGTTTAGAATTCGAAAGGTCATACGGCCAGATTCTACCAACATTTTAAAAAAATATTACTAAAATTATTGCAAAACTATTTGTTATAAATTTAAAATATAAAAATAACGAATTTTCATGAAGCGTAGATAAGTTTTGTGTTGTAAAATTTGGGTTATAGCTAAGTTTTAAAGATAATAAATAAAACGTTGGCTGACTTGAAACCTCCTTAGTCTGAAACGACTTGTTTGCAAATTTTAAAACTAAAGTTAGAACTCCCATGGGTAGAAAAACTGTACGTAAATCCATAACTCCCTTAAGAACAATTTAGGCCTTTGACATTTAGTATACAGACATGGAATAACACCATTGACGAGCAAGTGTGATGAAAATATTATTGTGTAACACAGAAACTATGTAGTTTTGAAACCAAAACCTCTTTTGAAGGTTTTTTTGCTTTTTTAGGGTTCCAGAGCCAAAATGGCAAAACGAAACCCTTATAGTTTCGCCTTGTTATGTCTGTCTGACCGACCGTCCGTCCGCGGCTTAGCGTAGAGACTATTAGTGCTAGAAAGCTGTGATTTTGCATGGATATAGTAAGACCTCGTTATCTCAGGGCAGTGACGGCAAAATTGGGAAACATGGGGGCAATTGGCACAGTTTGATATTTATTGTTAGTAAAGTTTGCTCTTTAAAAAATGACAATTACATATTAAAAGAAGTTACTGATTTAAGTTATTTAACTTTCATTTCAATTTTTTCACTCATTCATTCCCACATTGTAGATAGTTCTATCTACACTAATCTACACTAATATAATAAAGAGGAAAGATTTGTATTTTTGTATGTAATGAATAAACCCAAAAACTACTGGACCGATTTCAAAAATTCTTTTGCCGTTAGAAAACTACATTATCACCGAGTAACATTGGCTATATTTATTACTAGAAAAAATTAGAGATCCTCAGTAAATCTTACTAAAACCAACCCAAGGTGTAAAAAAATTAGCCATAAAATGTCTTTCATCGCATGCGCTGCGGAAAGTATTGATGATAGGACAAAAAAATGTCCTACAATATTATAGAACGTATCAATATCTACAAAAAACTTCTCGAGACCATATGACCAACTATTGTAGTTACGTCACTATTACTACTTTTTACATTTTTAAAGATGATAGAAATGCCTATCAAAATCAGACGATGTTATCCACACCTTTGTATCAATTCTTATCCAAATAAATTATTTCGTATTCAAGACTGGTTCAATACCTGTTGATTTCTTTTTGAATTATCGAAATCGGACATTCCGTTCAAAAAATATTACGAAATTAAAAATGTCAATATAAATAAATGCCTTAGTTTTTAATTTTGGAAATTTGGACAAACTAGCGACCCGCCCCTGCTTCGCTCGGGTGCAATTATGCATGTATTATACATTATAAAACTTCCTCTTGAATCACTCTATCTATTAAAAAAAACCGCATCAAAATCCGTTGCGCAGTTTCAAAGATCTAAGCATATTTTCGGCTCGTCCGGGGCAGTACCACCCTCTCACAGAACACCGGCGTGAAGCAGCAGTAATCCTGCATGCGTTTCGTACGGTCAGTGAGAGTGCCGGGGGCCCAATACCTCACCCCTTCCCTCTCCCCCTTCCCCTATTCCCTCTCCTTTAGGGCCGACAACGCACTGGCATCGTGTAAAGCGCTGCGGGTGTCTATGGACAGTGGTGTTCATTTAACATCAGGTGACCCACTAGTTCGTTTGTCTGGCCTATCTAACATAACATAAAAAAAAAAACATAGACAGACAGACAGACAGCGGGAAGCGACTTTGTTATATACTATGTAGTGAGTGATTGAGTCATGTAAGTTATAATTAGCATACTTATATATAAGTTTAATTATCTTTATTTATCCCAAAATATTTATAAAGATAATAGATCAGTGTAGATAAAATAAACATTCCAAATAAAATACAGATCATTTCGGTGGGACCTGCCTGCCAATTAAAAAAATTAGGGTCAATTGATGTTTGCTCACGGACATGAGGTTCAAAGTAGCTTTACGTTTGGCTAAGCTTGACGTTGACAAGGTTAAAAAAGCCACTAGAGAATTATAAGAGTAGATTATTATAGCTAGACCGTTTTAATGTGTCTTCGCCCGCGCGGTACAGGGGCTGGGGGTATGACTAGAAAGGGGCCGAGAGAAGTGCGTTTCATAAAACAATTTCATAAAACTCGCGAGATCTACTACAGCTCACAGAGCCAGCAGTCTATCCATAGGTACTAATTCCATACTAATATTATAAATCCGAAAGTGTATCTGTCTGTCTGTCTGTCTGTCTGTCTGTCTGACTGTCTGTTACCTCTTCACGCTTAAACCGCGGAACCGATTTAGATGAAATTTAGTATACAGATAGTTTGAGTCCCGGGAAAGGACGTAGAATAGTTTTTATCCCGGAATTCGCCCTTTAAGGAGGAGAAAAGGGGGGTGAAACTTTGTATGGAGAATCAATAACCACTTAACCGATTTTGACGAAATTTGGTAAGCTTCCACGCATCCTTGATTGTTTGCATGCTTGCTTGCTTCCATGCCTGCTTGCATGTCTGCTTCCATGCCTGCTAGCATGCCTACCTGCATGCTCGCTTACATGCCTGCATGCCTGCTTGCATGCTCGCTAGCATGCCTGCTTGGATGCTCGCTTGCATGCTTGCTTGCATGCTTGCTTGCATGCCTGCTTGCATGCTCGCTAGCATGGCTGCTTGGATGCTCGCTTGCATGCTTGCTTGCATGCTTGCTTGCATGCTTGCTTGCATGCTTGCTTGCATGCTTGCTCGCATGCTCGCTAGAATCCTGCTTGGATTCTGCTGCTTGCACGCTTGCTTGCATGCTTGCTTGCATGATTGTTTGCGTGCTTGCTTTCGTGCTTGCTTGTGTGCTTGCTTGCGTGCTTGCTTGCTTGCATGCTTGCTTGCTTGCATGCTTGCCTGCATGCTAGCTTGGATGCTTGCTCGCATGCTCGCTAAAATCCTGCTTGGATTCTCGCTTGCATGCTTGTTTTCATGCTTTCTTGCAAGCTTGCTTGCATACTGATTGCATGCTTGCTTGCATGATTGTTTGCGTGATTATTTGCGTGCATGCTTGCTTGCTTGCGTGCTTGCTTGCATGCTTGCTTGCATGCCTGCTGCTGGCTAGAATCTGTTAGGATTGTCGCTTGCTTGCTTTTTTACATGCTTGGTTGCATGCTTGCTAACTTGCATGCTTGCTTGCTTGCATGCATGCTTGCTTCAGGCTTGCTTGCATAATTGCTTGCTTCTCTGAAATATTTATGGTTCACGCGAGCAAAGCCGCGAGTAAAAGCTATAATAGATAAAGTGCTTCAAGAGGAAGGTTTATATGTATAGGTAATACATGCATAATATAGTTGTACCCGTGCGAAGCCGGGGCGGGTCGCTAGTGTATGATATTTTGACATAATTATCTCGTTATTTATATTTATTATAATCTTATCTTTATAGGTATAAAGATTTGCCACACTGGATGCGGTCTGCGGTCAGGTCAAATTGAACGCAGCCCGCATTATGTATGAACAACATTGTCGGTCTCTATATATTTTGTAGACATGCGATCTGACCGTGCATGCGTGACGGTCGGGCCCAATTGCATAACAAAGTACTAATATTAGTTGTAATTTGTTATGCAATTGGGCCCAGATCGCATATCTATACAAAATATGAGCCACTGGGAAAGTCATTGGGTGCGGTTAGATAGGTAGGTACGATACGACCCTGTATATGTCGACTCGAATTGAACGATAATAATGAAGGTATCAGGATATTATTAAAAAGTATAGGAGGCAAATTATTGAAATTAATTCTGGATATAAAATGTTAACTGCCGACTATAATAACCTGCGTCTTTGCTGGGTTAACGTGTTGACCATAGCGTCCACTCCAGTTAGCTATTTGGCCAAATCAAGATTCGTGGCCTCAATGACGTCCGGAAGATCATCAAGTAGTACACCCTGGGAATATATCTGAAGATCGTCAGCATAAAGGTGATAAGAAGAAACAAGATTATGTGAAATGGAATTAATAAATACGGAAAATAATAGAGGTGATAGTACACACCCCTGCGGCACTCCCGCTGACAGGCTGCACCAAGAAGAACGAGAGGCTTTTCTACCTTTATCCGTTGCCGACGCCCATCCAAGTAACTACGAAACCAATCAATTACCGGAGGAGATATGTTGAGAGAACCTAAAATCCCCAACATAACGTCAAAGTCAACAGCATTAAATGCGTTGCTAAAATCAAGCAGCGACAACACCGTTAACTTCTTGCATGTTTCTTTTTGCTTGTCTTGTTAAGGACGTACATTGTCATTCATTCCGGGCCGACAAATACAGGTCGTACTTTAACCGCACCTATTACAATAAATAGAACAAATTGAGGCACGGGAGTATAAATCTCTAGGAAATAAAACGGTTTATTTTTATTGATTCATCCCTCATAACGCGATCCTTTTGTGCTAGCTAGTTAAAGAAGAAATGATGAGCAAATTCCACATATTGATGGTTAAATATATTGCAAAAGCAGAACAGAAATAATATCCATTTCAAATAGCCATTAGTGCAAATGAATACATTCGCTTTGCTGCAATACAAATTTTGTCACGCAATCTGATTTTTTTTTAGGAAATTTTCAATCTGCTAGTGGACAAAAAGCCATAGAATAGTGTGTTATTTTATCTTTAGTGGACCTCACCCCTCACAAGCCCTCCACTAAACCAGAAACCAATCGCCACGAACCTCTCAACCCCCACATAAATTATAAGAAACAGAACTCTTTACCACTATCTTAAACGTCACTACACTACTGCAACCTGAACTATCACCATACCACTTGTACCACATGCGTTGCTCTACTTACACGGCAACGGATGTGGATCAGAAGATATAATAACACACTACTCTGTTGTTAGCATACGAGTTATATGATAAACTACCAAAAATAACAAAATAATATGAATCAAAATTTAAGTATAAAATAGTTTTTGTAACTTGAATTTAATAGAATTGGGCATTAGCATAACATTTTTGTTATCAGACTAGTGATATTACGAGTTTCCTCGTAAATAAATGAATAAGCTTTTATCACTAATACCGGTAAAACATCGCGAACCCTTTTCACGCAGTGAAACATAATTTTTGTATAAATGTATAGTCGACTAAGAAAATCCTTTACCTAAGGTTCAATGTCACATGCACGGCTTAAAACGTCAAAGGCTATTTTCACTTACAAGTCAATTTGGCAATCAGCCTTGTTGCCTTAGGAACTGACATTAAAAATGGTAAAGCACTTAGTTGGTCGAGTATGCTGTACGAGCCAATAACTTAGATACTGCCTATTAGGTATATCGGAAAAATAAACAGTTCTCGCAACATGCAATTGCAGTTGCATGGTTATATAGCATAAAGTAAAATTATACGCATTATAAAATTCTGAACACAAGATCAAGTAAGAAATTAGTTTTATTAGCATATAATTTTTTTTATGAATTAAATTATTGTATATAAGGTTATGCCATATTTTTAGTCTGGGGCCATACCTGGTGGTGGCACATAGTTTCTTCGTAATTCTTGATCAGCTCGTTCACATTGCTGTTTGAAAATATATGCGCTGCTGAGCTTTTGAATACACTCAGCACATACCTTATCTGGCAGTCCATCACCTTCATAAACCTGAAATGCAACAAAATCTTGTAGATCGCCTCATTTATAGAGTTACGAGAATAACAACACATTAAACGCCAGAGGAAACAAAGTCTATTTTTCAAATAAAATAACTTTAAGTGGATTTGTTCATTATATCAACAGGGTGCCCGTAAGTAGAACCTAAGACAAACTTAAATGGGAGATAGGTGGGCAGGTCATCTACCAAAAAAAAATACCTTAATAAAAGTCTCATCGTTTTCGAGAAATTTCGTTTTTTCTGATTTTATGAAAAATGTCTACCCTCGCACTAAGATTTTGAGTCGTGATATTCGGAATTAATTATTTTTAGCATTTATTTTTATTGAAAAACTAGCTGACCCTGCAAACGTTGTTTTGCCCTATATCAACGTAAGGGTAGAAAACATAGCCTACGACCTATTCTCAGACCTACCGTGTATAAATTGTTTTTATTTTTTATAATTATATGACGCAACCCAAAAATCTGTAATTTTTTCCTGTTAATAAGGAACGTTATTCCTACCGGTATAAAAATATTCAAGCACATTAAAAATTTTCATCGATTGCCAATTAAATAAATAAACAATTAAAACTCATTCATATTTGAACCCAATCTTACCCTTAATTCGGGTATGGTTAAATAAACAAATGATAAACAAAATTATTTATAAATTTCGAATTTCAATTTGGCGGCGTTCGAATATCAGCCAGTTCATAATTACAGATTTAAAATGCAGGGACATTGCGGTTGCGGCGGTACAGGCCGGGGGGGAGGCGTGCCTATAAGATCTAATGACAAATAATATTGCATTGTCATCCAATTTACACATACGTGCAAAATTTCAGCTCAATCGGAAATCGGGAACTGGGTCAAAATCATGTTCAAAGTTTCCATTACATACTTAGTTACATACAGGTCAACCTAATAAAGGCGTGTTAAAAAGATGTGTACGTTGTAATAAAGACATTCTGTAGTATTAAGTATCAGCATTGCACCCGTGCGAAGCCGGGGCGGGTCGATAGTTTTTTTTAAATAAAAAGTTGGACAAGGCGTTGTTAAATTTGCAGCAATCACGTAGTTTGAAAATTGCAGACTAATGTTTTGAATTTGTTTTCATTTTGAATAACTGTGTCCTATACGATGCTAAAAACCTGATATAAAGCACAACTTTTCAGTCTCGTTTTTTAATTGACAACCTTTTTTTTTTTTTAACACCTGAAAATTACTACAGGAATCGAAAGAGTTTCGCCTCCTGAACACGGAAAAATATTTATTATAATTTATTTCTCCATATTTAAAAAAATACAACAAATTTAAAAAACATATACTTACAAATATTGCCACAGAATAGATATGTTTCCTTTACCCTTTTCACTAGAAAAAAGAGCTGTCATAATTTTAAATTTGATAACCTTAACGTCAAATTTAAGTCATCACTTTTTTTTAATGGAGACTAGACAAAAGTAAAGAATCTATTCTATCGTTACGCTCTTTTAGAATAAGCACATCTTAAAAAATTGTAATAAATTAATTAATAATCCTAGTGAAAATTTAAAACTATCAGCGTCTTTCTATTTCCAAACAGTATACAGAGAACGAATCAAATTATAGTCTTAGAAATATGAAATGTTGTCAATTAAACATTAGTTTGGACACAACTTTTTAAGATTTGGCATTTATAAAGTTATTTTTCCGCACGCGTGTGGAAAGTAAAATCTATAAAGTCTATCACTTAGCTTAATTCTCAGGGAAGATTTTATTTTGTGATTTAGGTATTCATGTTAAGAAAAATACTTGCCAAGCATGGTGCGGGTCAATTCAATACTATTCAGATACACTACCAATTTCGTTACTATTTTGTTACGAAATGGGAATGTGGACGAAATGGGAATGTTAACGAAGTGGGAATGTAAACGAAATGGAAATGTGGACGAATTGGGAATTGATTGTGGACGAAATGGGATTGCTGACGAAGTGGGAATGTGGACGAAATGAACCTATACTCTTTTTTCACACTTGCGGAAGCGTGCTGGGATGACTAACTTTCTATAAATGTTGACTCACGTCAAGAGGCACTTTCCGAGAATGTGCATTGTAAAATTATTTTGTTTATCATTTGTTTATTTAACCATAAGAATTAATTAACGGTAAGATTGGGTTCAAATATGAATGAGTTTTAATTTTTTTTTTAATATAACGCGCGAAATTTAGTTTCTTTTTTATTTAAATTTAGTTTTGCATAACTGCTGAATTTAACCAGAGTGCATTCTGATCCATCTTGGACCTCAAATTATAGATAGGGTGATAGTACTGGTTTAACGAGATTTGTAGGTTACTTAACTTAATGCTTTCTATGGCGATTTCTTTTTCCTGTAGCTATTTATCATTTTTGAATGGTCATTTTTTTAAGCTAGTGTTTAGTGGTCATGTAATTTTTTTTCATTGTCAAGTCTTGACCAAAGTTTAGAAGAAGAGGCAAAATTTAAATTAAAATAAATAAAAAACTGCAATAGTTTTTTAATGGTTTTTTGCATCTGGTAACGCAACTATTAAAGATTATTTTCAATAAAAATAAAAGCAAAAAATAATTCATACCGAATATCATGCCTCAAAATCTTAGTTGTGGGTGTATACAATTTTAAAAAAATCAGATAAATCGAAGAACTAACCATTGGTGGTAAGAACTAACCATCGATTGTGACACATTTTTTTTGTCATTATGTCTGGGGTTTATACACAGATTCAGCCGCGTCATGAATTTACGAGAAGTTGTATCTCAAATTTTCAATAAATTATAAAAAAATATTGGAGTGATGAATTGCTGAAATATTCAAATTAGTTTCTTAAAATGCTCTATATTTTCGATAAAAAAATAAAAATTGGGAGTTAGAAAAAATGAACAATCCCAATTGTTCAGATCATCCACCGTGAACAAATTCACCAGAGCACACAAAGCGCCTAATACTTGGTAGCTGTCAATCTGCCGTTGGCACCGTAGTTCCCACAACACCACTGGTATCCTAGCATCCAAAGTATCCAAAAATATGGAACACACTATAGTTTTAGCTATTTTTTTTTCTTTTAGTAAATAGGTATACTTATAAGTATGAACTTTATTTTTAATGTAATAGAGCTCAAACACGGTTGGCACGTGAATAAATAATAGTTTGTAGGTCTTATCTTCTCAAAGTTTGAATTTTGACAATCACTGATTGCTTTTACCGATTCAGACATGAAGTTTAAAAAATCCTCAAGTCAATTGCTCACAAAACAAATTGTAGCAGAGATTGTACTTCAAAAAGGAGTAGGGAGTTCCTTTATCAATAAACTCAACTATTCATGCTTTCCCCATATACTCACTTATAATCACTCCAAGTTTTTTTTTTAGTACAAATATAATTTTATAGAAAGTATAAAAATAGAACACAATAATAAATCAATTCTCTTCTTCTTTATCCTCGTAAAGCCCACGTCAAATTTCGACTATCATAATTTGAAACTTATATTGTCAATCAAGACAAGTAGACATTTGCTTTGAAATATGAATTAAACCTTCGTATGCCTTGTACCGGATCCGTACCCAATTTAAGGCATTCTTTTTGTATTTTTTTTAAAATCTGTATCATTGGATTTATATGAAACTGTTGAGGCTAGAATGCACAACTTTTTTTTTTTTTTTAAATTCTGGCATACAAAAGGTTAAATTTAGCATATTGGGCCTTACAAATTTATTGTAAATATTTTATAGTGCAATGGTACTCATTACCCAGCTATCATTTAAAATATGATTTGTGTGAACTTTATCATAGTTATTTGTCTCCGAAATAAGACTTACAAAAGAATACAAACTTCAAACAAAGCTAGGGGGAAACCGTGTGGAAAAACAGTTGATATTTGAGTTTATTGATAAAGGAACGCACTACCTGATATTAAATTTTGCCCCCTAAATTCCTATGTCTGGTGATGAAACAAAATCTATTCTAATATAATGAAAACACAAAAACCATGCGCGTTAATAGCCCAAGAGGCGAAAGTCGCGACATCGGTTCTGGAAGGACATAGGTACATAAAAAAAAAATATTCCTCTTATTAATATAACATACCTACATATAAGTAATAATATAAAGCTAAAATGTGTCTATTGATCTCTTATAAATCTTATAATAAAAGAATATGGTAAGAAAAGGAACATTTTGTTGGTATGGTCTTTTAATTGTTGGTGTATTGTGATAGATAACTTCATATTTTATGATAAATAATAAATATAAACTTAGATCATACTTTTAAAAGCCTACCATGGAATCAGAGATACTTTAACAAGATCAATAGGGAAATATTATATTTTATATTATTACTTAAATGTATGTTAATAACTGGTTAATAAGTAGTGATGTTATCACTTACTTTAATACGGGCGCAATCCATTACCATGTCAGCCAGCTGGACATTGTTGTCCACCGTGAAAATGGAATAGAAGTCACCGAGCTTGAGACAAAGTCTACATTTTCCCAGCTTGAGAGCCATATTGATTTGTTCTCCAAAAACTTCATGACACTAAAACCTTAAATCTGTGGAACATCATCACATTGTAATGACAGAAAATATTCAGAGTCAACAAATAACAAATTGTGGCAGTTCCTAATACAGTTTAACACAAAATTACAACAATTTCACCTCAACTAAGTTTACCTACTTTGCTTGCCGGTGTACGCCATTTTTGTCGTCTCGTCTCGTCGCGTCTTTCCACAGACAGACGATACTTACCTATCACCGATACGTTGCCCTTATTTCAACTCAAACCAAAGACAAGAGTTCTACGGATTCAAAAAAATATTCAATCAATCATTGAAAAATATTCCTAGAATATAGACAAACGGCTTCGTGACACCAAATGGGAAACTACGAAATTGATACAGATTCCCAGTAATCTCAAATATACTGTCTCTCTTTTGGTAGAATCGGGGTTTGATGAATGCACTTCGAGGATACGATACGATACGATGCCTGATTGCCGTCTCGCTCTAACTCCTCTGTACATAAATAGGTGCATACAGCAAGAAAGCGACAACAACTGCAACTCAGACCGTCAATTAGGTACATAAAATAAAAGTGATCAAATCAGCATTTCGTAGTCTGAAAATGACTTTTTATGATAATTGGGTTTGGGTGCATAATGTCCCACTCGCAAAACGTCCCTCCACCAAAATTACGTTACGTCCTTTTCTCAAAAGGTCCCATACTTTTCGCAAAATGGTCCTTCCTTAAAACCCCCTTTTCGGTGAACGTCCCCTTTGTATAGTATAATGGCTCTTTCGCAAAATCGTCCCGTAAGCAAATGTCCCATACGCAAAATATCCCGTCTGCAAAATGAATGTAATTAACCATTTTCTTGCCATTGACCCCCAAACTAATAGTATATAGTCAGCTAGGTATAGCCACTAGAAGTAAACTAAAGACCCCAAATTTTGCCTATTCGTTCCTAAAATTAACTTACGTGCTACGCTGCTCCCCTCTTTGGAAATATCAAAATCTCTTATCACGAATGGATGACTTGATCAAAATTAATTTAGAATCAATCCTTAATTCACAACTCAGCGAGCAGCCATGGTCTCAAGGATCCCTTCCCTTCCGGTAGGTACGGTGGTTTAGAGATCCGCAAAATTTTTGATGTCGCATTACCAGCCTTTTTCTCGTCAGTCCATAGCTCATTCAGCCCCATAGGAAAAATCCTGCGCACAAACTATGAGACCTCGGGCTTGGAAGACGCAAATCACGCTTGGTCAATTGCTTGCCCCAGTCAAACATTTCCAGAAAATCCAAAGTCGCAAAGGCGCTAGGACGACATTTTTTAACTAAATTCACCCAAGACTCTCTACTCAGCCAATACTGCACTGCTGGTCGAGCCAATTTATTAGCTGTAGGAACAAAGGAAGCCAGCTACTGGCTCCACGCGCACCCCTCCCGAAACATGGGCACCTTCCTTGAACCAAATGCCCTCCGACTGTCTGCATGCTGTGGTCTGCATGCCTCCGCCTCGGGGTCCCGGTCTGCGCCCTACATTGGTGTCCCTGTGAAAGCGACGTGGACCGACTAGGGCGCCACGGTCTTTCCTGCCAGAGAAGTGCGGGGCGTTTCTCAAGGCATGCTGCCCTTAATGACATCATACGCCGGTCTCTTGCTTCGGTCAATGTGCCGGCTATTTTGGAGCCAACAGGCATTGTCGCGAAACTAGTCGCGAAATGTAAATATTGTATGTAGCAACACTTAAAACTCTATGGTAAGTTTAGTTCTTATACGGCCATAGTTATGCAGAAAGAGACCAATAATAAAAATCCAGTTTCGAGATATAGCCGTTTTTAGGATGTAAAAATTTTTTTTACACTCCCTATTATGTTTTATTCAAAATAAGTAAGCCAATTTAGTAGAATATAGTACAATGCATTGTATTAAGCACCTTTTATGTAAATTTAATTGATTTTTCCGGCTTTTTTTTTAAATCAAAAAAGTTGGTCGCTTTCTGCAGAATTAAATGTTTGTTAATCTGTTTTCAACCGTAAATCAATGAAAGCGACCATAATTTAGTCGGTTTATGCAATTACCATACGATATTACTTAATTTTTTTGAAAAAAGCTAATTTGATGATCGTAATCAGCAAATTACCTTGGTCGCCTTATACAAAATCTTTTATTCAGGAAAAAATAAAATAAAATTAAAATAGTATACACTTTCTAGTATCTGCCTTATTTTTATATGAAAAAAATTTGCTTGAAACGTTTAGTATATACTTAGTATGTATGTACTTAGTGTAATTACAATGATTTTTTATTTTTTATTCTTATTCATAAGAAACGACCACGGCACAGTAAGTTCAGGTACTGAATTTTGGCGTAAGAAAACGACCACACTTGGAATACATCGTAAAAACAAAATTGCTGAATGCGACCATATGTCTGGTCGTTTTAAGCAGATCAAATAAATGTACTAACTCATACTTCGTTTTGTGTTAAATCCGACCAGGTGGGCCGAGGGTAAATTGGCTGTTTTCTGCAGATTAAAACTGTAGTTTTTTACGGTAGAAATAGACCCAATACAGTACTTGGCTGCTTTTGACAAATAAAAACGCAAAATTTTGCAGATAGTCGTTTTAAGCTTAATTAAATTTCTCAGTGAAATTAAGTCTTAAAAATTACCGCGTTTCATTAGAATATGCAGAAAAAAATCTAGTTTTTAATGGCATATTAAACTCTTTTCTCGAAAAAATGGGGTTGGTCGCTTTCTGCATAACTATGGCTTACTACGTTAATGTTTAGTTCTCTCTGCCTTTTTAAACTGTCACTTGTTTTTATGTGACGGCGCGCGTTATGTGAATCTTATCAAGTTAATATAAACTTTATAACTAATAGTATTCAGTATACTAGAATCAGTGTTATGTTCCTGATTGGTTGATCACATCACGAGTGTCGCAGCTACCAAAGCTAAGTACCATAATTTTGATGGTCTTTAGATGTCTTAGTTTTATCGTGAATCTACCTTCATGTCTACCTTATTTAAATTGTTGTATGACTCGTCCATTGGCGACATAAACTTTGAGTCATGCATGGCCTACTTGCATCGGTGGCAAAACACCTGGCGCGCCGAGACGTATGTCTCAGTGATACGTATCCCATGATGAGGGGGAAATCTGCTCGAAAGACTGCTTCGGCAGTAAGAGCCCAATGGGTGACTTGCGAGAAGCCCACTGGTGTAACAGCACGGGTTCTGACAGTGCACGTTAATGATAGCACTTATCATACTGTAAGAGGCCCATCATAACATGAATATATGCACTTGTATTGTTTACTGGCATCACAACCAATGCCAATGTTATTAAGTAAACCTAAGAAATCTATAGGGCTCCATACAGTAGGAGTCATGTTGTAATTTAAGTCTACAGGTGGTTAGGGTAAAAGATGCGAAGCAGACAAACATACTAGGTACACAGTCAGATCACAAGACAGAACTGACTGATGCTCCTTGAGATACTATCACTATATGTACGTACAGGTATGAGTCACAATATATACTAACTTGTAATGAGAGAAAATGGTCACTTAAGTAATGCATTGTTCGACTAGGGTTGTTGTCGAGGACCGTTTATACCTGCTGAGCTTAGATTATTTATGCACTAGATGGAGCATAGGCGGCATGAAAACGTCCCATAAAAATATAAGCCAACTTGGCTTATATGTCAATTGCGTCATTCCGAATGACAGGGTTGCCAATAGTAATATGCTAAAATCCCCAAACGCATTGTCGAAATTCCCCACGGGTGGGGAATGAAAAATTATGTGGGCCGAGTGACTTAGTTTCGAGCTGTTGCGAATAGTGAATTGTAGGAAATTAATCAAGACTAGCAGAAAAACAACAAACAAAAAAAAATCAAAATGTCAAATGTCGCGTATTTGTGTTCATACTTAAAATCCCCTCATTTTCCCAGAATTGAAGCTCTCCCCACACATTCCCCAATCAGCTTCGCTTTCCCCGCAGTTTTGCCGCACACATTGGCAACACTCATTTGTCATTTTCCCTTCAGTCTGCATTGTGACAGCGCGAGAAACGTTATAGAAATGACTAAATGTGTAATAAATAAATGTAATGTAACCGTGTTTCATTATTATTTTTGGAAATAAATTCTTTTTCACCACTCAAGCTCTGAAAGTAGGTTGCATTCAGCTTGAAATCCGGGATATAAATTCGATTTACATCCTTAGGGATGTAAGTAAATTTGAAAATCGAATGGTGCTCCTTTGTATTCACGAACCCCGTGGCCGCGTGCTGCGCCACGCCGCGCGCGCGCCGCCCTTGCGCTGCTGCACGTGCAGCTGCAGCGCCTCGCCGCCTGCGCACCGAGCTCAGCAAGGTGTGCAGGCGGCCGCGGCGACGTGACGCCGGTGCCGGCCGCAAGGGCGGCGCGACGCGATCTCTTACAAATGGCGTATATATTTTTAACATAACGGTTTTTCTTTATTTCCTCGCATTTATGATAAAAAGTAGTGTTCAACTCGAGTGTAAATGATCAATTACAACTTACAACTAGAGATGCGCCGAGTACAACTTTTACCGAGTAACCGATTACCGAGTATACTCGGTTCAAAGTTTCTCAAACCGAGTACTCGGCCGAGTTACTCGGTTCTGTTTTGAGGCGCGAAAACGGGTTTAGACAGGTTCGCGCGGCGCTACCAGCCACCGCGAGCGAACGTCGCGGGGATCCCCGCCTTCTCCCCGCAAATTAGTCAGTTTTTGTTTAACGAGTAATACGCATTTGGTCCGCACATTAATTGCTTAAATATTTTAAAAACATTGGAAATAGATGATTGTGTACAGTGACTGTTGACACAATGAGCATACGCAAAAGTTTGCGAATCTGGTTGTTTTACAAGCCCGTTTTATTTTAATACGCATGATTAATAATAATTTTATTTAGACCGAGTATACTCGGCATTTGAACCGAGTTATTCGGCCGAGTACGAGTATCAAAAAAACTGCCGAGTACACCGAGTACCGAGTAGTACAACCCTTATTTATCAATCTACTATCTATTTGTATTGTAGTTATGAAGGGGTCAAAAGTGGCTCCAATTGGTTCGTGTAATATTCACACAGCGCTGCTTTGCCAGTTTCATTTCCTTGAACTTAGCTTGACACACTACCGCGTGTTTAGATTTCCCCGCGGCCGCTCAAATTTCGATTTTGCCACAGAAAAAAATATATATAATCAGTTTTTAGTTTTATTTATTCATACTTTATTTAATTACCATTTACAGTCACTTTTACTCGCGTCTATCGGCCTCTAATATTTTTTCCCCACATTTTGGGGAATGTGAAATTAACTGGTATCATTAAGCACAACCGGAATGACGTAACGCGATCGTAATATGAAGCTGTCAAATGGATGGTGGACGTTTTGTATCGCGATGTTTGCTCCTGACGCTCCATCTAGTGCATAAATAATCTAAGGTGCCCTCTATCCGTAGTTCAAGGATTATCCACTCATTACCTAACATCCTGTATATATATATATATGGTTTGTTAGATAGATTTCGCGAACGCATAATTTACACGTAGCAATTCTATGGAAACATGGACGCGCGCGCGCTGTGGCGCTGTCCATGTTTCCATAGTAATTGATTTTTTTACGTAAACGCGATCGAGAAGTATTTTGGTGAAGTAAAACTTATACTAAGCATACTATTCACACTCTCGTCTCGTGGCTCGTCCCGCAGTTCGTCTCGCCACTCGTACGCGAGTGTAAACCAGGTATAACAGCTACACCATTCTCTGCTTATCGAGAATAGTGCCACAACACAGAATTAAAAATGCGTATGTTTTACTTAGAAGCAGGGCTCTGCTAACAATTCTTTATTATTATTATAGTTAAGGTGGATTTATATGGAACCTTGGGCGTGCGCCTCCGACCCGCACTCCGCACTACGCCCACTCAGTTGCGCGGCGACCCGCGCTCGGTGTGTGGAAGTCTTAATTTACATTTACATTAACATACATGTATAGAACGAACTGACAGTCAGCAAGCAAAGAGTATTGTAATATTTGACAGTCAGGCAGGACAGTCCGACAGCTGTCAAGAGTGTATCAAGATCAGACAAAGTTTATGAATAATGAGCAACGTGCGAGATTTCATTTTTCTAGCAAGTGGTCTTAGAATTACGGAGATTTACTCCTATTTATAATTTTAATATGTATTCTGTAAGTGGTGCTAATTTACATGGTCAATGGCTAGAAGAAAATCCAGTTTTAATTGAATTCCAAACTATAAAAAACATAAGAAACTCTAATGTCCTTTTTGATATAAATCAAGCCAAACTGGAGCACATTAGTTGGTCATACAATTTGTTCCAAAGTGCAAATAAGTTTTATCTATCAGGGTCATGGCACGGAAGTCCTAATCAGTTTATAGAAGTGCCTTTACCAATGGAAAACTTTAAAAATACACAGCTTTTACTCACTGGCAATGAACACAACTTATTCATTTGTGACACTTATTCACATAACATATGGATCATGAGTGTGGAAGACTACACAGCTGTGAAAAGATTAAATTTATTCACTGAATCATCTGTTGCCAGTGCAACAAAGCGATTGAAAAGGGTTGATACTACTCTTAAAGTGTGTGCCACAAACCACAACAGCATGTACTTAACAGCTAATGGAACTATTTATAGTGGAGCACTGCCAAGTCCCATAGACACCAGCATGTGCACAGCCAACATATGTGATATTCAATGTGGCTATGAACACTCCTTGCTCCTGACTAATTCGGGCCAGGTATATTCTTGGGGAAATGGGCGGTAAGATTTAAAAAACAATATAATTTTAATAATTTCATTAAATTGATGTATGATTAACATACATTGTTATTGTGAGAGCAAAAACAATTTGACTTTTGAATAACAGAAGTGACAATGATATCAAGTAACATTTATGCCTATGAGTTCAAAATGTATCAACTTTATTTCTAATAATGATATCAGAACTAAAACAATTACTTTGCTCACCCGCGACCTTATAAAGTAACTCCTGATTCAATAAATGATATCAGACCCCATACTTGACTTTGATTACTAAACATACTTAAACAGATTAACTACACAATTGCAACGACAAACTCTTCAGCCACTTTTCTTGCTTGCAATAATAACTGTTCACAACATAATTATTTGTGATCTATTACAAAATCCAAATAAAATTCAAGTAAATATTATGTAAATAAAAATTACACACATTGCTGGTTTATTATTCAAGTAGACACATTAACTTCCAGGTAGGTAAACGATTAAACAGCAAGCATAAGACAAATTTGATTGACCTTTTCCAGGAAAAACTTTGTAACTAAAACTTCTTGATGCTTAGAACTTGTAGGCAGAATATATACATACATATACTAATCAGAAATGCTGTTATAAGTGTTCTTTAACTGATTTGTTCTTGCTCTCACAATTGTATGGGTTACTAAAAATGTATAAACATGAGTTAAAAATACTAGCGTAACAACTGCCTAGATAAAGACACTCACTCTAAAATTACTTTCTACAATAATCATCACATCACAATACAATTATCATTGGGGCATATATAAAAAAAAACTAAATTAAAACTGAAAAATTAAAATAAAAACTGATTACTTAGCAAATTCGGCTCCGGCAATGTTTCGCTAAGCCCTTAGGCTATGCCGGGCGAAATGATCAGGGTGATTCTTCAAGGTCGTGATTTTTGTTTTATTCCTCTGTCGTATTTTTTTTTTACTTAATACAGAAAAAATCATGCATGATTTTCATAGAATGTGCTATTTCCAATAATTTAAGATATTATATATAGTCACCTAAAAACATTATCAATCCATGAAAAAACGATTTCAACACAATAGCAATTTTATTACTTACTGACACAACAAGATAATTAACTGGGCTATGGGCAGAATAGTTCCCACATAATCAAACTCTAACAAGGCAAGGGGATAGTGTCATCCCACATGCTAATTCTGGTCATATTACAAAATTGCATGAATATTTACCTCAGTAAAGGATTACATTTCCTTACAACACTCAAAATCTACAAAATATCAATAAATTGACCAACCTATCTATTTTTATTTTACTGAAATTAAGTTAAGTGTTAGTATTTTGTCACAAATCACTGAAATTACTGGTCTTGTGAATTCAAACGGCAGGATTTAGCTGTGTGCTGTGAATGAAGATCATGAAATCATATTTTCATGGATTGATATAATGTTTTGTAGGAGATTTGGTGTTGAAACCGGACTATGGTAAACGAAATAGTATGTGGGAGACATAAATGCCTTAACCTGGTAAAGGGTTAATAAGATATGCATGGATTTTTTCGTAACGGCTGCGGAACCCTATCCTGGGCGTTGTCCGACACGCTCTTGCCCGGTTTTTAGGGTTCCGTATGGGGTCTATTCGTCTGTCACCAGGCTCTATCTCATGAACCGTGATAGCTAGACAGTTGAAATTTTCACAGTTGATGTATTTCGGTTGTCGCTATAACAAAAAATACTAAAAACTAGAATAAAATAAATATTTAAGGGGGCTCCCATACAACAAACGTCATTTTTTTGCTCGTTTTTGCTCGATATTGATAACGGCAACAAGTACACGCTTGAAATATTCACAGAATATTTAAGGGGGGGGTTCCTATACAACAAACGTGATTTTTTTTGCCGTTTTTATAGAAAATGGTGCGGAACCCTTCGTGCGCGAGTCCGACTCGCACTTGGCCGGTTTTTTTCTAATACGGGGTGGCCAACTTGGAGGTATAAAACCTCTTTTTGCCGCCATTTTGTTTTGGCGGCAAATATGACAGTTGTTACATGAAAATTACTTTGTGTAGATAGCCGTATCTACTATGTATGCCGTATGTATTTGTTATGAAGCGTTTTACGGATGAACAACGTGTTTTAATTATTAAAAACGTTCTACTCAACCCAATCATGTATTGTGGAAACTCTAAGAAAATTGATTGAACGGTGACATTGATTGGCCCCCAAGGTCGCCTGATTTAACAGCTTATGACTTTTTTCTGTGGGGCTATCTGAAGCTCCAAAAGCACAGACAGCGGAGGCGTGACGGTTCTAATATTCTAACTTGTATGAACAAGTTCGCGTTTTGGTACCGCACAACCGTTCATACAAGTTAATATATTACAACCGTCACCGGCACCTCACCGCCACGCCTCCGCTGTTTGTGCGTTTGGAGCTTAACTAAAGGGACGTGTCTATGCTAACAGGCCAATGAACCTGCAGCAATTAAAACAAAATATTCGAGACAGTCACTGAGATAACGCAGGAAATGTGTGAAATTGTGATGAAAAACGCGATGAAAAGGGTTTATATTTTCACCTCTAACAGGTGGACATATTTGTCTGACATTATTTTCCTTATTTAATTGCCGGCCCTAAATACCTAGTAGGTATATGTACCTATTATTCCTGTTATTTTGCCACCCTGTACTAGTATAGTCTCTAAGCTAAGACGCGGACAGACAGACATGACGAAACTAGACGGATCCCGTTTTTGCCATTTCGGCTTCGGAATCCTAAAAATGAGGTAAAATGCCTAAGCCACTGCATTAAGTATTAAAACAACCTATATTTTTCAGAAAATTGCAACTTGGACATGGTAATCTCAACAACATTGAAAGTCCGGCACTAATTGAAGCCCTAGCTGGTGTTGCAATAACACAGATTAGTGCTGGAGGGTGGCACTCCTTAGCACTTAGTGAATTTGGTGATGTGTATGCTTGGGGATGGAATGACTCAGGTCAGCTGGGAATCAAAGAAAAAAAAAGTGGAGAATCAGATGAGCCGATTAGTGTAAATAGTTGTGATTTACCTACATTAGTTGATATTTATGACGATAGTGGTAACACTGTCAGTTTGAATGTAAAAAAAATTGCTTGTGGTAATCGTCATTCTGCAATATTACTAGAAGATAATTCAGTTTGGACTGCTGGTTGTAACAAGTATGGACAAACAGGATTTACATTAGAAACTAAGAGAGTGAACATTTTCAAAAAGTCATATCAGTGCTCAGATGATTTATTCATAAAATGCGGTCCTTGGGTTACAGTTGTAAGTAAAAAGTTATAGTTATAGAAAAAACCAACAATAGCTTACTAAGCACTAAAATTCTTTCCTTACATTCACTTTGTCCATTTAGTAGTAAGTATAAGTAACATTGACTGTATGTCACAGGCTACGAATAATAATTCTCTAGAAGCGTAACTAAGCCCGAAAATTCACTCCACTCAATACTGTACCGCGGCGGGCGGGGCTTAAAAACTGTACCGCGCGGCGCGTCAGTTCGGCCGTGATACTGACGTGAGTCGTGCAGTCGCTCCGTAGAAAGTGTCAATTGAGCTTATTATTGTGTTTTTGCGCTAATTGATTTGAAAAATATGCCGTCGCGATGTGTGAAGTGGTGTAGAAGCCATTCAGATATGAAAAACACAGGACTCACCATTCATATGTACGTAAATAAATATTTTAGAACACCCATACTTGACGACTCAGGAAAGTGTTATGTAGCATGTGTCGCGAATTCTCGCGATGTACCTTTATTACTGGCAACACTTATCCGACTGTCCCGTCATTTCCTTTATTTGTCTATGGTAAGATATTTGAATTTGCTAAAAGTAACGTCTCTTGTGTGCACATAGTTTAACGTATTCCTTGCTATCACATTATAAATGATTAAACAGTTAGTAGTGATTGTGTATAACGAAGGGAAGCAACATCGAGCGTCATGGCGTCGATGAAAGCTAAGTATTGATGATTTGTGCCCAAGCTTCTCATGTTAATGATATGAACGTGGTTTCATCCTAGCTAAATGGAGGGAATCTGACGTTCTGCCGTTTATGGACGTGACCACTAATGTCACATGTGTGGGGTGCATCGCGCGCCTGTTGCACTACTTAGTGTATTACGCCCGGTTGGGTGGTATGTTTAATTATCTGATGTACCTCACGGGGGGTCCTGACGAGGATGACCCCTAGATTGTCCATGCAGCCTTGGGCTGTTATTAATGATATTACGCAATAGTTGTCTCGGAGAGAACTCAGGTCATCATACCGATGGCTACCTCGTAAGATGGTATATTCCCAGAGGACATGGTTGAGCTCTCTTTGGGATGTACTAGGTGCGTTGATGCTCTCTTTGTGTGGTTTATTCCCTGAGACATCCGTGGAGAAGCTTGGGACAAGTTTAGTGACATAGAAGTCATGTTTGTTGTATTTCAACAGGTTGTGCAGTGAGATAGCTGAGATACCAACCACCTCTGTACTCGGAGAAGCTCGTCCCATAGAAGGGACCGAATGACGCGATAGTTGATGTTGGGTATGTATGAGTTTTGTCCAAAACGCACCGACACAGATATATGAATATTCATGAGACTATAAGAATGATAATGCGAAGCAGATTATAACTATGTTTATTGTAATACTGAAGTTACTTATTATTTCTTAATGTAAGAACCCTGGTTAACCATTTATACCACTTGTCGCTGTCGTGATTCCCCGGCGGCGGCGACAAATTGGTGAAGAAGTGCTGGGATCCTGACAACATTTTGGGGAAAGTGTTGAAGGGATTGCTGGTTGTACATAATTTAAATATGTGAAAACAAATTGACTGAAGTATCACAATTTAATTGAGAATGAGGTCGGCTTGCAGTGGACAAAACTCAT
Source organism: Archips xylosteana (assembly GCA_947563465.1). Lineage (NCBI taxonomy): Eukaryota > Metazoa > Arthropoda > Insecta > Lepidoptera > Tortricidae > Archips > Archips xylosteana. Next base: position 23,465,297 of record OX387343.1, read on the forward strand.
ACATACCCAACATCAACTATCGCGTCATTCGGTCCTTTCTATGGGACGAGCTTCTCCGAGTACAGAGGTGGTTGGTATCTCAGCTATCTCACTGCACAACCTGTTGAAATACAACAAACATGACTTCTATGTCACTAAACTTGTCCCAAGCTTCTCCACGGATGTCTCAGGGAATAAATCACACAAAGAGAGCATCAACGCACCTAGTACATCCCAAAGAGAGCTCAACCATGTCCTCTGGGAATATACCATCTTACGAGGTAGCCATCGGTATGATGACCTGAGTTCTCTCCGAGACAACTATTGCGTAATATCATTAATAACAGCCCAAGGCTGCATGGACTATCTAGGGGTCATCCTCGTCAGGACCCCCCGTGAGGTACATCAGATAATTAAACATACCACCCAACCGGGCGTAATACACTAAGCAGTGCAACAGGCGCGCGATGCACCCCACACATGTGACATTAGTGGTCACGTCCATAAACGGCAGAACGTCAGATTCCCTCCATTTAGCTAGGATGAAACCACGTTCATATCATTAACATGAGAAGCTTGGGCACAAATCATCAATACTTAGCTTTCATCGACACCATGACGCTCGATGTTGCTTCCCTTCGTTATACACAATCACTACTAACTGTTTAATCATTTATAATGTGATAGCAAGGAATACGTTAAACTATGTGCACACAAGAGACGTTACTTTTAGCAAATTCAAATATCTTACCATAGACAAATAAAGGAAATGACGGGACAGTCGGATAAGTGTTGCCAGTAATAAAGGTACATCGCGAGAATTCGCGACAGCATGTAACCAAGATTATTCTTTCCATTGAATATAATAACTCTCAAGTGATGTGTTTAAATAAAATTGTTGTCTTTTTTCTAGTATTAAGGATAGTATTATGCATTATTACAATTTTTTTTCTACTTTTGTACTTTTAATCTGTTTTTTACATGGTCGCGAACAAATAAATAAGAACATAAATAACATGACTTCAGAAGAGTCTATACTTACTCTATTCCTCATAACAGCACTCTTGTGTCATCAAAAAGGTAAACAACGAACGTATCATTCATTACAAATGTTATTATACATATATATATGGTTTTATAGGATTTCTATGCATAAAATGGCTTTTTATGCTCTAGTGCATAAACTAAAATCTTCGTCTAAGATCAAGGCAATCAGGCGCAAACAGCCACAAACGAGAAGTTTTAAGTTTCTTTTTTTATTTAAGTAGTATTTTGTATTACAAAATTAATAAAACTAGACAAATTTAATACATAGTTATAAATTTTGCAATGCATGAATAAAAATTTTCAATGTTGCTTTTTAATTTCCTTGCAATCGAAGTGAAAAGCAGAGTGTAAAACTCGACGCTATGTAAACGTCTCGGGTAAAATGGCTCGTTTCATGCTCTTGTACTATTAATAGTATACGAAACGGGATTTATCACGCAATTAAGAATAGAGTTAACTCATGACCACGGCTGCTGCAATGTGGCCGAAACGTCGAGGTAAATATTATTTGCGTGATAAGTCCCGTTTAGTATAGTAATTATGAGTGAAAATAACGAATGTTTAAAACAGTACTATTATTTTCATTAATAAAAAAAACGTTCAATAAAAAAATACCTACACTTTTGTACAAGCTTATTTATTTTAGTGTAATACTGCATAATATCATCAACGGGGATGGCTGTACTGTCATGATGGGGCACAGAATAAAAATGCGGCGGGGCGCCGATCTAAACGCGGACCAATCGCGTGCCAGCTTTGTATATGAGTGTGAGTGTTACGTTTCAATTGCTGTTAGTTTGTCTGCGTAAGTGGAATCACAATCGGAGCTGTAACTAGAGGCGGTTACTCTTCCAGAGAATTATTATTCGTAGGTCACAGGCATATTACTCTGAAACTGTAAGTATTTTTCATTGTATTACTTAGGCACATTGAGGAAGTAATGTCATACATTAATTATTATCTATGTATGTAAACTATTTATTGTACAAAAAATAAGAAAAAAAAGCACTTTTGGCAACCGTTGACAACCCGTGGAGATATATGTACAAAGGCGAACTTATCCCTTTGAGGGAGAAATTATGTTAGTACTCTCAAGTCTGAAATAGACAAACTATTGGAACCTTAAAAAATAAACATTTTTTATTTCTTAATGGGGGCCACAGTTTTGTTGCAGTGCTCAGTCTAGTTTAAAAAAGTTCATGGCTCCTCCTATGCTATGACGTAACAGTAATAAAAGCAATTAGAATTTGACATAAGAAATTGTTGCCTGTGCGCGTAACTAGAGGAGGGGTGGGGGGGGGAGAAATTTACAAACTACTTATTAAAAAAGTACAAATTCACAAACATGCGAAGTAAAAGTCTTTTGAGGCTTGCTCAAGGCTGCGTATCCACCGGAGCTGTGCGAGGATGTGATAGCTATGAATGAACTCTGTGCATCTTGCGTGCAGCTTAAATAAAAAAAATAAAACCTTATGCTAAGGTCGTAAGAGACTTGTCTTGTTGAAGCCGAGTGAGAGGGCAACCACTGAACGCTGTCTCCCGTTCTATGTAATGAAGTAAAAACATTAACTTCTAAAATGTTTCTAAATATAAAGCCCGACCAGGAAAATAAAAACCCTCGCCACTAATGGAACTAATTTCTTCAACTGGCAACAGTAACTTTGAAGACGTCATTAATGTCATCTGCCAATTGCTGTCTAAGTGAGGTGTCGATTGCTCGTGGTGCGTTTCTTGGATATTGTGGGCTATTTATGCGTTAAAATGCCGAAAACTATTAAAAACCATTTACGAAAAGTTATATTCAATATGACGAAGTATTTGTTGGAGAGAAAGGCTGAAGGATTGGAGTATATTCCTCTAAATAACATCACCGACCTTGTTGTCAACATGACTGGTAGGTACATCATTACAGTATGTTTTATGGAAATTGGCTAATTTGTGAATAAATTACAAGTAAAAGTTTATTTTATTTTAGGTATATCCCGATCGTCTGCTGATACGTGGAATAATTGCTGTGAGCATGTAAACAAAATAGAAGAGAAAAACAAAGCAGAGGACCTATAATTGATACAGAAATTGAAGAATTTATTATAAACTAGCTTTTGCCCGCGGCTTCGCTCACGTGTATCATGAGAATTCCAAAGAACCAAGATATCAAGCAAGCAAGCATACAGGCAAGCAAGCAAGCATGCAAGCAAGATTGCTTGCGTGACAATGGGACCATCTCAGGAGTATATTATATTCTTTCGAATAAAAAAAGGATTTTTAAAATCGGTCCGCAATTGACCGAGAAATCGGTGAACATACCTACATAAAAAAATACATTAAATGGAATGCATAACCTCCTCCTTTTTTTGAAGTCGGTTAAAGAGCCCTTTGCGGCCTACTTACAGTATAAACTTATGAATTTTGAAATTTTAGCTTACAACCAGTAAAACGCAAAATCCCGTTTTTTCCCGTTCCCGTAAGAATTTCGGAAAATACTTTCTGAATACGGGGAAAGTCTTCTCTCAATGCTCCTCTACACACCCCAAGCAACCTCATGCCGAATTTCAGCTTTCTAGGACCAGAAAAACGATAAATCCCGTTTTTCCCGTTCCAGTGGGAATTTTGGATAGTCCTCTCTTAATGCTCTTCTAAACTCTTCAAGGAACCCACTTGCCAAATTTCAGCTTTCTACGACCAGTAAAGCGAAAAATCCCGTTTTTTCCCGTTCCCGTGGGAATTTTGGAAAGTCCTCTCTTAATGCTCCTCTACACTCCCCAAGCAACCTATATGCCGAATTTCAGCTTTCTACGACCAGTAAAACAAAAAATCCCTTTATTCCCGTTCCCGTGGGAATTTTGGATAGTCCTCTCTTAATGCTCTTTTACACTTCCCAAGCAACCTAGGTACATGCCGTATTTCAGCTTTCTACGACCAGTAAAACGAAAAATCCCGTTATTTTCCCGTTCCCGTGGGAATTTTGAAAAGTCCTCTCTCAATGCTCCTCTACACTCCCCAAGCAACCTATATGCCGAATTTCAGCTTTCTACGACCAGTAAAACAATAAATCCCGTTTTTTCTTTATCCCGTGGGAATTTCCGAAAATCCTTAAAACTGTTTTTTACTATTATAAGTACCTACTTCTATGCCAAATTTGAAGAGTCTAGTTATTATAGTTCATAGGATTCCGTTGAACTGAATATACAAATACCGTTTATTCCTTATCCAGTGGGAATTTTGAAAAATCCTGAAATAAATGTTTTAATTATTGTAATAACTACTTGTGTATCAAATTTAAAGAGTCTAGTTATTATAGTTACTGAGATACGGTCACTCAGATTCGAATCTATAAATCCCGTTTTTTCCCGTTCCCGTGGGAATTCTCAAAAATCCTTCTCTAGTGGATGCCTACATTGTATGGTATCTATGTGCAAAATTTCAAGTCTCTAGGTCCAGTGGTTTGGGCAAAACCTTAAAAACGACACCCATATTGATATTTAGACATTTCAACCCCATCGCTCCCCATCCAGGGAGATGGTATTTTACGTATGCCACATCGGATTTTAAAACCGTTGTTGTTTTCATAACCAGCGACCCGATAAACCATAGAAACAACACCCATGTTGATTTTCGGACTTTGTTACCCCTTTCCCCTTTTTAGGGGTTGAATTCTCAAAAAACCTGAAACACGTGTTTACTCATTTATCATTAGGAGTACTTATGTGAAGTTTCGAATAAAATAGTCGAACTAATCTTGTTTCCCCACACAAACTTTGAACCCCCTTTTCACCCCCTTAGGGAGTGAATTTTGAAAAATCCTTTCTTAGTGCACCCCTAGACCTTATAAGGAACCTACGTGCCAAATTTGGAATCTCTAGGCCCAGCGGTTTGGGCTGTGCGTTGATATGTCAGTCAGTCAGTCAGTCAGTCAGTTTCTTCTTTTATATATTAAGATGTTGGCGGCAGTGATAGTGAAACATCTAGTCTTACTACTGATAATGAGTCTGATGTATCTGATATTGAACCAGAACAATCTGATCATGAGAACCATGAAATGTCATATGAATCGGTGGAATATTTAGATTCGGAATTTGATGATTAATATATGAATTGTGGTTTTATGTTGTCTCTATTTTAACCCACCTGTAGTTTAATTTCTATCCCTGTTATTATAAACGTAAGTCTAAGTCTGTATGTCTGTCTGTTCGCGATAAACCCCAGAACTTAGATTATTTATGCACTAGATAGAGCTTTGGTGGCATGGAAACGTCCCGTAAAAATATAAGCCAACTGTTGGCTTATATGTCATTTGCATCATTTGCAGGGTTGCCAATAGTAATATGCTAAAATCCCCAAACGTATTGTCGAAATTCCCCACGTGTGGGGAATGAAAAATTATGTGGGCCGAGTGACTTAGTTTAGAGCTGTTGCGAAGACTAGCAGAAATTTGATGTCAAATGTCACGTATTTGTGTTCATACTTAAAATCACCTCATTTTCCCCGAATTGGGATGCACCAAAAAAAATAACCTATAGTTTTTATATGTTTTTTGGAAAGAATAGGATATTTTAAGACACCATTTTCATCGATTTTGAATTTGGTTGAGTATTTAATTTTTTATATATTTTTTTAGAAATACGTTGGATGACGTCACAGTGAGAGAGCCACGTTCCATAGCCTAGAAAAATTCAAGTCGTACATAACATAATCTGTGGCACTACCACGGCACTACTGAGACCCTACTACGAAGTGCATAACTCGAACTTCGTTTCATGCCGTCCCGCTCACGCTAATATGATTTGACACGAGAGTGAGAGGGATGATACGATACGAACTTCGAATTTTGTAGTAGTGCCCTTGATTTGTCTTGTCACTGTCAATATTACAAGCACGGCTTAGGGTCCTAAATGAACCATGACAAAATAGTTTAATTTATTTCTCTTCTTTTAGCTTCAATTATTCCTGTTTGTATAATGGTGTGATAGTAAATAGATATTTTTTATTAAAATCTGATATTTAAATTCTTTCATATTTACTAGTAACGTAGTAATTTAATAATTAAATTTGTAAAAATACATTGCGAGTATTGTATACATTTCGGACTTTATGATAAATGACAACTGTTTAAAGCCAGGTGTGCATCATGTGATTAAAGTTCTGTCTTTGTCACTCTTTGCTATTATAAGCAGGACAGCAACATTTCAAACTGTCAATTTGCTTTAGAGTGTAGACCTGCTTTATATCTGCCTTTTTGACGATTCACTGCAGGGGTCAAATGAAGGTCATTACTTAAATTTTCTTTATTTAATTCAGATTATCATATTTTTGGAATCTGATTTCTGAAATCGCTTCACAAAGCCTATTTCTCCAAACTGTTTTCGATTTATTATACGTTGCCAAAAATTGGCATTGATCACTTTTTTACAATGTGGTCTAATTCCAAAAACATATCGAGGAATAGGTTTATTAAATCATTTTATAACATTGTAGTAAAAAAATATTAAATGATCGTGTGTATTTTTGCAAAATAATATTTGACCTTTGTTTGACCTTTCTGTGGGCATTAACTTTGAAATTCTTTGCAACAAGAAAAAAAAGCCGTCCGTCTAGTTTCTCTATACCTACTATTCTCTGTCACTTCGACGTAGTTATCATCTGTCAGTTTAAGGATACTATTTTGAAAAACATTCTTCGCGTTTTTCATATTTTAATAATGGATTTATACAGGAAGTGTTTCATTCCTACTTGTGGAAATGATTCTGTCAATAGCCCAAACAAATTAATTGTTTGCATTAGAGAAGATTTACAAGAGAAGTGGTGCCGCAAAGTTAATTCAAAGTTTACAAGATGTAATTATTTGGCGAGGATCATTTTAATGTAAGTATCGATTAAATCCGCCAAAGAACTTTCAAGGGAACACTTCTGACCATTTTATTTTATACGTACAAAAATACTATAGCAGTAAATCGTTTTTTTTTTACCTATTCTCTTGGAAGAATCGGCAACTTTAGTGTTATTGTTATTGTAATGTAAAGTGACATTGTCAGATGACAACTAACCATCGATTGTGACACATTTTTTTTGTCATCGTGTCTGTGGTTTATACACAGATTCAGCCGCAGCATGTAATTTACGAGAAGTCGTATCTCAAATTTACAATAAATTATAAAAAAATATTGGAGCGGTGAATTGCTGAAATATTCAAATTAGTTTCTTATAATGCTCTATATTTTCGATAAAAAAAATAAAAAGGGGGGGGGGGGTTAGAAAAAATGAACAATCCCAATTGGGACATCCCAATTGGGACATCCCAATTGAAGCTCTCCCCACACAATCCCCAATCAGCTTCACTTTCCCCACATTTTGGGGAATGTGAAATTAACTGGTATCATTAAGCACGCACACAGTGACAACAGGAATGACGTAAAGCGATCGTAATATGAAGCTGTCAAATGGATTTGTGGACGTTTTGTATCGCTATGTTTGCTACTGACGCTCCATCTAGTGCATAAATAATCTACTGGGGTATCTGTTCTGGGGTTCTGGGGCTTACCCCAGAACTACTGAAACTAATTTTATGCGGTTTTACCTAACGGGTACCTTAGTTCTTCCCGGTGATTTTAGCATATAATATATGTAAATATTTTTAGTGTATCATAATTCACGCGAAGCACGAGGCAGGTCTCAATTTAAAACATATAGTATCTAGCGACCCGCCTAGTGCTTCGCACGAATTACGATACATAGACCAAAATTATTTACATATATATTATATGCTTAAACCACCGGCAAGAACTAAGCTACCCGGTAGTGAAAACCGCATCGAAATCGGTTCAGTAGTTTTTGAGTTTATCGCGAACAGACAGACAGACAGACAGACGCCGGCGCCGACTTACGTTTATAATAATAGAGAAAATGTTGTAAATTAAACTTGATTTTATTTCATTAATAATCTATATTAACAATATTTTTACACTAGCCAATTACCATAATAAGTACCACTATACTAAGTGTTGCTATAATTGCTAATTTAACGCCCCCAGAGCAGGGTTTTTATTTTCCTGGTCGGGCCTTAAATAATAATTTATTACCGACATGTTAAAGCAATATTATTTGTTGCTACGTGTAAAGCCTTATTAACGCAAAAATTTTGCGATTGGCGTATTGGTTTTCTTTTATTTGTATGAAATACGGACACCTGACCTGACAGACAACCCCACATGAACCATCCAACCAATCAACCATCGCCAGAGAGGGATGACAGGTACAGTTACTGAGCTCTCGTTCAGCTTCAATTTTGCGACAACAGCTCATTCCCGTTGTACGTAGTACTTATTACTTCCATGGTCATGAACCAATAGAAACACTTCATTTAAAAGGTCCTAAGTGGATGAAGTGTTTATTGGTTCATGACTCATGACCAACACATCCCTCGCAACGCATCCTCGCACATCTCTGGTGGAAACGCAGCCTAATCCTCATTGTACACTAAGCTTCTTCCAAAACAGACTGCAGATGTTACGTTTAGTACCTACCCAAAATTGTATTGTGAGTCGTTTTCAAAAAATTTGTACACAATTAAGGGATTAATTAAAAACAAAATTTAATTAATTATTTTTGTGTAACGGAGTTACCCATATACTTTGTATGACTAACTTTCGTTACACAAAAATAGCGATCGTGATTTTTGTTTTGGTTAAGCCGTTAACTATGTACAAATTTTTTGAAAACGATCCTTGTATTGTATTTTGTCTCAGAAAAATGAAAGCGTGTTAAAAATCAGAAGAGTTACTTGAATTTGCTGATGCTGTGCAATACGGGGATGACAGCTTTATTCCAGTTTGGGCGCATAAATGTCCCATTCCCAAAACAAACCTTCTGCAAAATACCCTGTTCTCAAAATTATCCCTTTGCATTAATTACGATCTACTCACTCACCCTGACTCACCCCGTTTTACGGTAACATTTAAACTTCGAAAAACTATCTTATACGAAAGAAATTGAACCTAATGTTACATTAACATTGTTTGGTACAAAAAAAACACTAAAACTGGATAACCTAAAATAGAAAAGAAAGGAAAAATTACAAATAAAAAATATCTTTAAGAATACCACCCGACGGCATAGTTCCCAGAAGGCAGACAGCGTTTCCTCGTTGAATAACTAGACTAAATTGTTGACGAAAATAGCTGCCTGCCTTATGGTCGCTAGTCATTTTTACCAGGCGCGAAGAAATTTCTTTTGAATGTTTCTTCGCGTCTGGACTCCATGGGTCCAAAGTTTCTACCCCAAACGGTACAAATAAGTGAGCCTGCCCTATACTATACAAGCATATTTTATTTATTTTGAACCTTATTAATTTTTAATATTGATAAAAAAAAACGTAAAGTAAAACGTGGGATAAAGTCAAGAAACGTAATTATTCGAGTTTAAATGCCACCACAGACCGCAGCGGAGTGGGCCCCGCGCGTTGTATAAGACTGAATCATATACGCTGCGCTTCGCCGCCGGAGTGCGTCAACGTATATATGATTCATTGTTATACAACGCGCTGGGTGGGCCACACCTTCGGCGTCGTGCGCTCGCAAATGGTTTTTATAACCCGCAATATTATCTCCTCGCATTTCTGTAGCAATCGAGTACTTTCTCCAAAGTCTTCTCTTCTAGCCAACCCATCACAAACTCAAATCTTCTTATTCATTTTTTTTCTCTTTCTAGCTGAGAGAAGTTTTTTAGATGCATTGCATCGCCAGCAAAAGGATAATTTTATTCCGCTCCATGCGAATAACTGTTTGATTTTCCATGGTTTTGTTTATTGTTTGAACTGTCAGAGAGCACGCTATCGAATGGCATGTGTAGTGTCTAAGCGCACTTCTATACTAACCCATAGACTTGATAATATAGTCGCGGAGACAAAGTTGCTCGTGCTCGCATACTCTTATTATATTGTTATTTATTTATTTTCTTTCCTTCCGCCAAAGGAAAGGGAAAAGGTTTAAAACCATACAGCCAAGTCTTGGATAATTATTACGCTATGATCGGTTTCTTTGACTAACAATGACAAAACAAGACAACTCTATGTCTATGTATCAAAGTGCCTCTATCCTATCTATGGTCCTGGCTTCTTTCTTTCTTGCTTTCTTGCTTGTGTATTGTTTTTTTCTAAATATACGTGAAACGTGCGAACGTGTAAATATAGTAGAAGTAATGTGAGTTATTAATAAAATTAATGATGAACTGGACATTAATTTGTACGGGCGAAAGTGTAGTCTGTAGAAAATAGTAAAGAAAAATTACTTTTTCTCATGTACAAGTTCTGTGATTGATTGATGTACGGTAAAAAAACAATACGAGCCTATTTAATGCCAATACAATTGAACTGATAGCAATGAATTAGTGCCTTTAATGATTAAAGAATAAGTGTGAAAAATGGAAGACATTAGTAGGACATACATTGCTTACGCGAGGCAACTATCGTCACAAGGTCTTTATAGCAAAGCGTTCGACTTTTATTTAAGGGCTTTTGACCACTGCTCGGAGACGAAATCATTGTTCGAAGCTGAGTTTCGAGTCGTGCTTATAAGGCTTAATGAGCTTTTAGTTAGTTATGGTAAAATTGAACAAATATTTTCAAATTTTGGCAAAGCTACTAACGCCTTTCCAGGTAATATGTACCTTCTGAACGATATAGGAAAGCATCTGTTTAAATACGGATATTATTCAATGGCATGGTGTCATTTCCAAAAGGCTTTAAAAGTAGACTCCGGATTTGTTGATGCAGAGAAAAACTTAAATTCTGTCAAAAATTTACTTGTAGAAAGATGGCATTTTAGAATGCTTAATGATCGAATTCGTAATGAGGCATATCATGCAGCAATTGTGGATACTGTAATACCAGGCAAGGACAGTGTGCTGGATATGGGCACCGGGACAGGCTTGTTAGCGCTGTATGCCAATGAATGCACACCATTAGCTATCACAGGATGTGAAGGTTCTGATGTAATGGCGAAACTGGCAGAAGTCATAATGCAAGAGAATTTAGTCCAAGAGGTTGTTATTGTGAATAAAATGACAACAAATATGGATTGTAATGAAATTGGAGGAAGGAGATCATTGCTTGTAACAGAAATGTTTGATTCTGGTTTGTTAGGTGAACATGTGTTGCAGTCACTTTCTCATGCATGGAATAACTTGATGACTCATTCCGGACGAGTCATACCTTACTGTGCAGAATTCTTTGTTGTAGCTGCCAAATGTGACCGTCTCAATATGAAGTACCAACTGCAGCAGTCAGCCAAGGAACTGCTAAACATTCCTGGCCTCATCGTTCATACATTGACATTTGGTGAAACCTATGACTGTGAAGATGTGCATTTGTTTAAAGATATCAAATACAGTACTGACATTCAGTCACTTTTGAAAATTAATTACAATAATTATGATGATATAAGGGGAAAATTGCAGAGAAGTGAACCATTTGACATTAAGTGGTCAGTAAAAGAAAGTGGTGAAATCAACATTGTAGTTGGGTGGTTCAACCTGCACTTGACAGAAAACATCATGATAACAACAGACCCAACTTCAGAGAATCGCGCAAATGCTTGGCAGCAGGCTGTCTTCTTTAATTTTATTCCTCGGAATGCTCATGAAAATGATACTCTTGAGGCCCAGTTTCTAGTTAATGGAGGCAAAATGACTTTGTTGTCTGATGGTTCTGTTCATATCATCAGGATTTCCCCAGAAACAATCAGATTTCTTAATGATTATGAGTATACAAAAAAAGTTACAGATTGTATTGGTACAGCTTGTATTTATTTGGGTCAGATAGTTGAAATGTCTCAAGTTGACATTGTTGATACATGTCCCTTTCCATTATTCGGCTTGTTGATGATGAAACGTGGTGCTAGATCACTAGTTTGTTGTGCTAAATCCCAAAGTGACAAGAAGTTTTTCAAGAAAGTATTTAAAGCCAACAAGGTACCCTTATCAAAAATTATTTTTTTTGTAGGAAATCAATGGACTCCTCATTCATTAGGCAAAACAAAATACCATGCAATATTTTGCCACACTTTTGAACTATGTGGTGACATTGATTTACGTCAGAGAGAAATTGCTCAGCACCTTAAACAGAGAAATCTACATCAGAAAGGACTGTTTTTACCTGCTAATGTGTATTTGATTGGCCAGCTTGTGAGCAGCCACTGGTTGGACATAAGTAACAGAGTGTATGATGAAAATGTCACTAACTATAAAATAGCTACGCACATCAACAAGTTTCAAGTGTCCCAAAATTATTGCATTGACTTGACAAATTTGGATTATTTTGAAATATCATCCCCAACTGTGATTGGAACTTTGACAAATGTGATGGAGTCAGATGTAGTTAATGTGCCGATAATCAATGAAGGAAATGTCAATGCAATTATATGCTGGTACAGTATAGAACTGGTAAAAAACTTGGGAGAAATCCAAACAAATAGAAGTGATAGTTTCATAGATGGGATGGCGTTTTTAGCTCATCCTGCTGTGCCTATGGCTCAGGGTGGGTTGGCCAATGTGTTGTGTTGTGTGGATTTTGATGGATCTTTTAAACTTATGGTGGATACTGATGCTATGTAAAATTGTACTGTATAAAAATTAAGTACATAATGTTTTAACTAAGGTATCAATTAAATTAAAACTGATATTGGTATTTTTAATTGATAATACAACACGATTAAAATCAGTTAACAATTCGGCTTTTCTCAGGTATCATCGCCTAAATCCAGAGATGGAAATGATACAAAATACATTACTGTGATTTCTTTTAGGTAGCATTCAATTTGAAGTATCATAAACGCAATGTTTAGCACCTGCCAAGATGACATTACTAACAAGTAGACCTAAGGAATTTATTATGCAGAAGCGACATGAATTTGAACATTCATTATTTTTTGAAGCTATACTTGTATACAATATATAAAAAAATACATATATAAGTCAATATGTTACTGTTTGATGTAAGTAACAGTACGATATTACGTCGGATTCATAATTGATAATAATCACCAAATTAAAAATTTAAAAAAGTGACTTCAACAGATTTTTGTTGATATTCCATTAACTGCTTGACCTATTTTGATAAAATTTACATGGGACCATCTCGGAAGTGTACCCTATTATAAATATTGTAAATCGGTTCATGTGTCTTCTAGAAATCTTATAACATACATATAAAAAAAACATTCATGTTGAATTGAGAACCTCTTCCTTTTTTGAAATCGGTTAAAAATAAGGTACACAGTTTTCCAGTACAAATTGGTTTTACAATTATAATACAATATTTACATCACAAAACCAATGAAATTCTTTCCAAAACACGAAGTACGCTGTTTTTTTTTAGAGATCTTCTATTTATTCCCTACCCTACACGTACACAGATATAAACCGACTTGCTAAATCTATCACTATCTAAATAATTTACATTAATTATAAAACGCTCGCTAAACACATCTAATTTCTCTTCTTCTGTTAAGAACTCATCTACACACTTTATTGCATTCTTTATACTTTCGTCCATTCTTCGGGTCCTGACATTTCAATTTTTTCCATAAGCAGTTTTTTCACTGACGTTTTATTAATTTCGACATTTTTGGAGGCGACATAGCCTTTTAACTGTACCCATATATTTTCTATGGGATTAAAGTCTGGGTGATATGGAGGCAGTCGTATTGCTGTATGTCCATTTCCAGCCAAAACTTTATCCACTCGAAAAACGCTGAAGTGTTTTTTGTGGCGTTGTATTACGCTATACAGTTCCTGTTTTTTGTTATCAGGTGTAAAAGGAATATCGTGTCTTGTTAACCACTCGATCATGTCCGCCTTTCGAGTATTGCTATTAGGTGGCCTTTCAACAAATTTGTTGTGGTAATAAGCGTTATCTATAAAAACAACACTGTTATCGGGTAAATTAGGCATTAGTTGTGTTCTTAACCATTTCTCATTCTTCTCATCATTCATTTCCTTGTGGTAATCGCCATCGGGATCCGCGGACTGATCTAGTAAAAGAGCTCCAGGTACAAAGCCTTATTCATTACCTGCGTGAACAATAATAAATCTTTGACCCTTTGATATAGGTTGCTTCAGATTTTTATTGGCTGCGTCCGTCCAGCTTTTGGCTTTAGTGTGCGTTGTATGAATATATGATTCATAGTATAAACAATATTTTTACCAGTAGCCCTTAATTGTCGGATTTCTCTCAAATATTTTATTCTTTTTAAAATGCTCCTGTTATTGTCGGTTTTTCTAAATCTGAATCCCATGTCTCGGATATTATATCGCAGAGATAAAATTAAGCCTTTGAATCCCATTTCCTCTTTTAGTTTTTTGTGTAGTGATCGCAACGTAGGAAGCTCTTTAAATCTTTCATGAAAGTTATATATCATTCGTCGTATCACGCAATAATCAAAATCATCCATTTTTAAACGATATTTTTTGCCGGGCACTTCTTTGGATTGTTGATCTTTAGGTGACTGATCTGAGAGCTTGTCGTTTTCCTTCAAAATTTTTAACACGCTGCTTTTCGAAGTTGCTTCATAAACCCTGTCCAAAATTTTTTGATGATATTTACTTTCTTCTTTTTTAAATAAAATAGTTGAGCAACTATTTTTTTACCACGCTTTAAATTTGTTGAAGCCATGATACATTACTATTGTAAGTTAATTTTGATAAAATTTGATAGTCGAATATTTTCACGAATGAAATTAGCGTTCATAAACATAAATGTATCATATACGTCAAACTGTTTTTATTGACACTAAGAAGGCAGACTATCAAAATATTCAATTATTTTTCTTATTTGAATATAAAGGTTGTGTTAGTTTTGAGCTACAAAGGAGGTTTTGTTACTCATATCGTTCTTGTATTGTATTCAATAAGACAACGAGTAATATAATTAAAGGTCATATCTGTAAATTGATAACTCTATGTGAGAGATGAGGGATTCCCGACATTTACCGAGGTTGGCCGAATCGTTAACTGATTTTAATCGTATTGTAATTAGTATTGTAGGTCAATAGTATTCTTGTAGTGATCATAAGATAAGTAATAGTTGTTGTCTAATCAGCTTGCATATACAGGGTGTTAGGTGAGGAATGGATAATCTGTGAACTGCTGATAGGGGGACATTTAGATTGTTCTAATAATGCAAAATCATGTTTAGTAAAAGTGCCAAGTTATTCAAGATATTTGGGTTTTTCTTTTTTAGGATTCTGTACCTCAAAAGGAAAAAAACGGAACCCTTATAGTATCACTTTGTTGATCGTCCGTCCGTCTGTCTGTCAAGAACACCTTTATCTGGGGAACGCGTCGAGTTGAAATTAAATCCGATTAAATAACGTAAAAAAAGATACGGCTGCATATGCCGCAAAAAACGTATATTTCTAAACTAAAGGAAATCAAAATTTATAGGGCACTTCCCATAGACTTAAAATCATGAAATTTGGTATGAAGGAAGGTTTTGCTGGACAAGTAAAGGTAAAAATTTTTTGTTCCACCATAAAAAAAATTGCGATTAGGTATTCTATTACTAACGAAATAACAAAAAAATAAACCGCCGAAAAAACTGAAAAGCAATAAATAATACCTTTTTTTGTTTGACCTTAATCTATGTACCAGTTTGAAGTCGGTGCCTCAGCATGAGCTAGGAGGAGTGATAGAAGCCAATCAGGTAGACGATTATGGGTCCACTCCTCCTGGCTAGTGCTGAGGCACCGACTTCAAACTGGTACCTAGATTAAGGTCAAACAAAAAAGGAATTATTTATTGCTTTTCAGTTTTTTCGGCGGTTTAATTTTTTTGTAAAAAAGTTTTTATTTTATACTTTTTCCCATCCTTGGGTAAATTTTTTTTTCAAATTATATAATACGAACTAACCAATATATACCCTATCCAATAAAAAAGAATTATGAAAATCAGACTACTCTGTAAAAAGTTAGTCAATCATCCCCTATTTTGCTACCGTTAGGGTAGGAATATTATTTCAAAATTTAAATGGGACCACCCTTGGGGTATACGCTTTCCAATAAAAAAAAAGAATCATCAAAATCCGACTACTCTGTAATAAGTTATGCGTGGTCATATAGTACAATCAGTGACTGAACAATCAAACATCCCATGTTTTCCTACCCTTATGGTAGGAATATTATTTCCAAATTTAAATGGGACCACCCTCGGGGTATACGCTTTCCAATAAAAAAAGAATCTTCAAAATCGGACTACTCTGTAAAAAGTTATGCGTGATCATACATTAAAAAAAAAAAAATACACGTCGACTTGAGAACCTCCTCCTTTTGTTTTCGTCGGTTGATGAAAATTCAAATCAAAATCAAAACGTTTATTCTGCAAGTAGGCCGCAAAGGGCTCTTTTACATGTTACATTTTTAAAACTATGTACAGTCCACTACAAAGAGATGTATAGGTAACGCCACCAGAGTTGAGGCCATGCACACAACCACATCTCATGTAATGACGGCGGGATTTTGACGTTGTGTTGACGTTTAACGACAACACAACATCAAAATCCCGCTGTCATTACATGAGATGTGGTTGTGTGCGTGACCTCAACTCTGATGGCGTTACCTATATCCAAGTTAATCATACAAAATGATCTATCCCTGCGGATGCCATAATTAAGTAGCCATAGAATGTGACAAACATGGTATCCACCGAACCTGACAGAAACATGTATTTCTCTAATGTGCAATATTTATGTATCCCCCAGATATTAGATTAAGGTTGTCAATATACATTTCAGCGGAAATTTACACTGACAACCTTAATCTATCCACAAATAGAAACAAAAAAAAATTCATTTAACGTTCCAAATTAATGTAACCATCTTTGACAAGTTGTTGGTCCACTGTTACAGGGTTTTGTGTTACATTTTTACGTTAATCAAAGTTTGAACTTGAGTACTCGCTCGGACCGCACGCTTCCCATACAAAACTGGCCCGCCGCGGATTAATTTAGTATGGGAAGCGTAGTGGGCCTTAATGGCATTTTAAAATCTGGTAGGTATAACCACCTTGAGCTTCAATAGCGGATGCTAGCCGGGTATGCATGGATAACACACTTTTCACAAAAATTGCTTCCTCGATAGTCGTCCCATTAATGAAAGACATGTTCTTTCAAGGTTTGGACATTCCTAATATCGGTCGAGTCCCAAATCTGAATCATTGACCCCCATAGGTTCTCAATTGGGTTCAAGTCTGGGCTCTTAGGCGGTAATTTAATAAGGTTGAGGTTCTCTTGCTCTTGAATCCAGTTTTGGACAATTCGAGAATTGTGTACGGAAGAATTGTCCTGTATCAATGTTATTGTTTCGTTTCCAAATACCGTTTTTGCAGTGGTCATTAATACATCCTCCAAGATTTCTTTGCATTTTAACGAATGTAATCAGACGACGTCATCCAACCCCAAAATCCCAGGGTTAAACGACCGCTTCGTTTTGTTGGTAATACATTATGTTCCTCGTAAAGGGTGTTCTCCAATCTCCAAAGTAATAAACGACCTTGTTCATTCGTAGAAAAAACATTTTCGTCAACAAATATTACATTCTGGAAATCGTAGTTTTAAGTACTTAAGTATTCGCAAAATTCAATCTCAGCATCTTATGTCGATCGTTCAGTGTTGGTTTTTTCGCGGGTATTCTGTGTTTCAGTCCTACACTTTCAAGTTCGCCGAATTGTGTTTTATTATACGCTCAAGGTTCAACTCGGACGCACAAGTTGGAACGCTCACAAAACGATTAACGAGGACGTCCTCAGCCAAACGTTTATCGGCATCTGCTATAGTCACACGGCCACGCCCTGAAGGTTTGTGGCTTTGTACCGCCCCTTATTCGCACCAACGTTTCCACCATAAATTTACAGTTTTTCTCTGCAACAAATGATTAAACTGAATGAACCAAAATCTTAATAATTAACACTTCTAAGTAAAACTCTTATAAGAATATTGTCTAAGTATATGCGATGCTTCGTGTGGATCATCTATTCGGTATGCCATTTTATTTATTTGTTGAACTGCCTTTGTAATTAATTATATTATTTATATTAGAATAGATAATATGGAGTGCCTGACACTCTAGAAACTCAACAAATGAGCAACGTAATGAATTTACTTTTAAACGGCATTCTTCTCAGAGTAGAAACTTTTTTGTTTTCTATTGGAAAATTCTCTTTTTGGTGTCTGTTCTGAATTCAAAGATGGTTACATTAATTTGGAACATTGAATGAATTTTTTTTTGTCACATTTTGTGGATAGATATTAGATTAAGGTTGTCAGTATACATTTCAGAGGAAATGTAGGGGGATACATAAATATTGCACATTAGAGGCATTCATGTTTCTGTCAGGTTCGGTGGATACCATGTTTGTCATATGTTCTTCTATGGCTACTTAATTATGGCATCCGCAGGGATACATCATTTTGTATGATTAATTTGGATACCAGCGCTTTCGTAAGGACCATCATTGTCAAGAAGAATTCAACGCAAGAAACTTGGAAGAAAGTCATCTTTGCGAACCAAAATAAAATAAATAAATGCAAACAAAATAAACATATTAAGTATATTAACTACAATATAAAATTAAAAAGAAATTAGGTACATATAAAAAAAAAACAAATACAGGGATGTACGGGGTCCCTTAGTTAAGAAACTAAAACTAAACATCTTACTATATCTACCTTCAGTGGGAGTGTAGAATGATGCTTACAACGTCAAAAAAAAGGAAAAGGAACTATTTACATACACGTTTGTACGGAACCCTCGTGGCCCCGGTGCGCGAGTCCGACTCGCACTTGACAGGTTTTTTTTGAAAATTGACACCTTCATTCAATTTGACTTTTGTGGTACCACAGTACCAGTCATAGGCTTGAAGCATTCTTTTATTCTACCACTTTGAAAATTGCTCGCATTTTATTGAGTTATAAGTGGTTAAACTTTGCTTATGAAATCAGTGTATTGCGTCATTAGCGACATTTTCACTAAAGCGTCTCTTGGTACGGGGTTAACATAAGAAGTGTCAATGCAGCTTGTAATTTCGTTCTAACTGCCAAAAGTGTACTGAATAGAGGTTAGTCTCAGAGGGGAGGCGGGGGGGGGGGGGGGTCTAGAGGGGATCGCGGGTTCAAATCCCGGCTCGCACCTCTGAGTTTTTTCGGAATTTATGCGCGAAATTGGCTAAGTAAAGTTTTTTTAAGAGGTGCTAATTATATTTTTTTTCGACAGTCGGCGTTCTGAAGATCGAGAAACTGCAGCTGTTTTATTTTTATCTCCTATTGTTTACTGGAAATATTTTTTTAAGTGTTAGTGTTGACATTTGTGAGATTTAATGGCTGACAAGCGGTTCGTGCTCAGTACTTAGTAGAAACAGAAAAAAAAACTAAGTTATCTGTCACTTTTGTCCATGTCACACCGTTTGCGTTTCGTTTGCTTTGCGTTTTGGTGTGATTTTTGGACTATTTTTAACAACCTCCGCACAAAATCCGGATTTACAATTTTACCGCATTTTTCCACGACTTATGCACGACAATTGAATCACGATTGAATATTTTTGATCATTATATTGGAACTGCTTTTTGGACAATGCAAAGTAAACGAAACGCAAACGGCTAGATTTCATTTGACATTGACAATTGACTCCGTTTTTTTTTCTATTTCTGCTAAGTACTGAGCACGAACCGCTTGTCAGCCATTAAAACTCACAAATGTCATCTCGAACACTTAAAAAAATATTTCCAGTAAACAATAGGAGATAAAAATAAAACAGCTGCAGTTTCTCGGTCTAGAAGAAGACTACTGTCGAAAAAAAATATATTAAGCACCTCTTCAAAAAACTTTACTTAGCCAATTACATTTGAAATTTAGCATGAGCTTTACGGTGAAGGAAAACATCGTGAGGAAACCTTCATACACCTGCGAAGTAATTCAATGGTGTGTGTGAAGTTCCCAATCCGCACTGGGCCCACGCCCTTATGGTTATTAATATTTATGACCTTGACTGTGCTCATGTTGCCAGTTATTTTTTTTTTATGTTTTAGGTATATTGTTAAAATAAATACCTCCTACCTGCGTTATAAGATAAATACAGCAATTCCTGTGTAACATCCGTGGATCTCGAAAAAAATCACAAAACCTTATTTTTACGTTTTTTATTGCATACTGTCGAACTCCTGCTGCGTAATGTGCGGGGCATCTGGCCTGTTTATTTATACCACATCACTTGCCTTGGTGCAAGTGGCACATTCTCCAATAGGATACGCATATCATTTTGAAAAACCTCTAGTAACGTCTCCATTTAGAATAGGTGGCAGCTCGCAGGGGCCGATCAGAATCAGAATCAGAATTTTTTTATTGTATAACTGTGTACATAGGATGAGAAAATAAAATAGAGGTAGGTAACAACAGTTGCCCATAAAGGCATACAATATTAATTAAACTTAAGACTAATGTTACATGTTATATGTATATGTTTTAATATCTATTTAACTAACTATGTATTATACTGAATCTTTGTTATCAAAGAATTCCTTTAAGTTATAGAATTTTTTTTCAATAAGCCAGCTACGTAGTTTGATTTTAAATTTATTACCATCTAACATTTTAATTTCAATGGGGAGTTTATTAAAAATCTTGATGGCAGAAATGAAAGCACTTGTCTTATACATTTTGTTGTTAACTTTAGGTAGCAATAAATCGTATCTATATTGAGCACGCATTGGTTTGTTAAACACACTTTTTTTCCTAAAATAACTTTCATTGTTTTTTACAAACTGGCATATCTCTAAAATGTAAATACTGGTAAGCGTCAGAAGTCGTTTTTCTTTTAAAACATTACGAAGTGATACCTCAACATGCAATCTGTACCTATATGGTCCTTATACATCTCTTTTGGAGGATAAAAGTTGATTGGACGGCTGTCGAATTTCACCAATAAATAATTCCATATGTAAGTATCGGATATATATTTTCAAAATAAGCGTTCTTAACAACGTCTTCTGGGCATGTTTGTGATAAAATAGAAAGACCGTAGCAGTTGTTCGAAATTCTCTTGTTAATACTTGCGATATGAGCCTTCCAGTTCAAGTGTGGATCTACTTTCACCCCCAGAAACTTTATCTGATCGACAACCTCCAATTGTACACCAACTTCAGAAAAATTTAATGCTGATGAGGCAGTTCTGTAATTTCTAAATTGCACTAGTTTGGTTTTATCTAGATTGACCTTAAGATTTATTGATTTAAGCCATTCAAGTAAGATATTTAGTGTACTATTTATATTTTTTTCTACAGAAGAAATATTTAAACTAGTATCAGAAAAAAGTATAGTTGCATCATCAGCAAACAGAACACATAGCTCTAACTATATTTGGAAGATCGTTTATGTATATAAGGAATAAAAGGGGACCGAGTACACTACCCTGAGGCACACCTAATCTAACCGTCTCAAAGTCGGACTGATGTTGCTCCACAGTTTTATTTTTTTCACAAAATCAATCGATTCGCCATTCAAGTTACCGGACCACAAATTTACCTAAAATTAATAATATATTGTAATAAATACGGGATTTATCGTGTAAAATAAATGTTAACAATTACCTTTATATTACCTAATCATAATTCATATTACAAAAATCGTGGTCATTAGTACCTACTTACCTTAGATTGGAATTTTTTTCTATCCTCTCCTGGGTGAGGAGGATTATTTAGCTGCCAACTGTGCAGTTTGTGCAAATTCATGTAGCCATCTTTACGGCATGATGGATAATTCATCCAACCATAGAATGTTGTTATAAAAAATTCTGGGTCTTCACGCATCCGACGCAGCATCAATCGACAGAAAATTACCCTTAAGGGATAATCTCTGGGCAATAAAAAATGCACCTTGTGTAATTGGTGTGCTTTTATTGTAGCGTGCACTTTCCATGTAAATAAACCAAGGTAATTTGCCATGTCACGTACGCATGTCACGGAAGGATCTCCCTCAACTAGGTCCAAAACAATCTCGTCTTCTCCTCGGGTGATTCTTGACTACACTTGGTCCGCCCAAACCCTGGCCAAGAATTCTGCCTTCAGTGAACGCATTATGTACTCGATGAATATGGTAGTCTGGATGGCGTCTCTCAGGGTAGCGTTCTGCGTACATGCATACATAACTGCAGCTCTCTGGCATTTCCTTGGCACTTACCATAAACTAATGTATTTGAGCATATTCAAGCGGTGGTGTGTATTGTGTTCCAGTCATCACAAATTAAAAAAAAACAACGGGTTGCACTCCGGGAGTGCCGGCAGAAGTGAAAACTTGAACATTATCGTTGTGCCGTCTTACGAACCCTCCTCGCCCCTCACCCCCCCCCCCCCCCACCCTGTTACGTCAAAATACTGTTTTGCCATATTCTTGTGTCATATTCTTGTTATGTCAAATTCTTGTTTTGTCAAATTCGTGTTTTGTCATATTCTTGTTTCGTCATATTCTTGTTTCGTCATATTCTTGTTTCGTCAAATTCTTGTTTCGTCAAATTCCCGTTTTGTCAAATCTATATTCATCTGTTTCGTCTGTCTTTGGACAGTTAATGACAGAAATGAAAAAGGGACATTGTTATTTTTCGGTTTCGTTATAAAGAATTTATTCTCATTAGGACAAAAGTACATGTTCACTTAAATGAGAACTTACAAGCTATACATAATATTAATCTAAGATAGTAGTAACAAGTAACATGCAAGTAACATAATATTAATCTAAGATATGTAGATACTTTTATATTAGGTATTTTTATTACTATTATTTAACTCTTTATTAGTATTAATTACAAATTAAAAATATGGAAACAAAATTATAGTGTAACATAACTTCTGACGCAAACAGTAGGATTCTTTTCTCAGTTTAACAGCGAAAATTATTACAACTACTTAAATATATTTTATTACTTATAGTCTAAGAGCCCACGACACTTAGTGTCGTGACCTAAATTAATCTAAACCTAATTCGATAAGACTACCAGATGATATATATATATAATTAGTCACGTCATTAATGGCGATGCTGCAATGCAAAAAACCTGGCAAAGACAAAAAAAAAATACAAAAATAAATTATTTAAAAAAATCCGGTTTCTAGTATGATAAGATTTCCAAGTTTTGTTTGTTCCTCGAAACAGGGGAGGGATAGGACTATTCGATAATGCAGTGCTGCAAGCCCCCCTGATTGGCCTAATCAGTGGCCGCAGCATGATAAGTGACGCCTAGTATCTAGGTATCTAGTATGATCGATCTCCTCAAAAAACCCAAGCTCATTCGAAAGATCATCGATTTCTGTGTAAGATAAACTACTGCTGCATTTTCCAAACAGCGGAGAAAGTGTTTGCTGCAGCGATTAAAGGTCGCCCTCCGCGCAGCCGCATTATGCGTTTCAATTCAGTTTTTTCAGCAATCGCCTGGTCCCTTTCGATTTGTACTGGTTGAGAATAGTTAAATTTTCCCAGGTGAATTTTTCGCTTAGAGCACTTATCTTTAAAACAAACGGTATCGTCATAGTAATTAGGTTTAAATTTAATGTAAAAAATTCACCTGGGAATATTTATACTATACGCGTCCCACGGTCACGTATGAATAATTCTACGTGTCGTTGATTGTTTAAAAAAATGGTTCTGAATGATTATGAACGTGAAATGGTAAAGAAATTTGGATGCGGGCAATGAAGAAAGAAGATTAATTTTTCCAATAATTTGATCATTTTATCAATATATTTTTTATTTTCCAAGTACGACAACATGACGTGTCAATATCATGAGGTGTGAATAACTACTAATGATAATTATTACTCTTAAATAAATAATTCTTATTCTTATGAGCTAAACTATTCTTTCGCTCGCCTTGAGTATTTAATATTAATTAGTAATTCGTACTATTCTTATCAAGTAATTCTTATTCTTATAAACTAATTTTTATTCTTCATGTAAACTACTTCTTTCTTCTTAGTAACTATTCTTACGCTACTTTTCGTCATCCGAATCGAATGTAACGAAATTGAATTCATCCTCACCGTTTTCTTCGGTTTCAACCGATATAGCCAATATATCTTCCACGAATAGTGGCTTCGGTTGACCTGTGTACCAGAGGCTGCAGTTTTTCCGGCATCTTCCAGCCGCTCTCCTCGAAATGGAGCGTTACGCAATGTGGTGAAGTTGAATTCAACCACATGCTGGTGACGTATATAGTGTCTAATATTTTTTGTTTTAGTGACCGAATACGCGGTGGTATGAGGCTCGAGTAGCCTTTTATTTTTTTCAAAAAAACCTCATGCAAACCACTCCCCGAATACAGTTTCTGGAAAAGCTCAAATCTGGCAACATCCACGCACTTACATTTTTTTACGGAGTACAATTGTGAAGTGACTCTTGTAGCGTGGCGACTATGTTTTCGTCTTCCAAATTCGTGCGATCGCTTAGAGATGCGAAAATCTTCTGCAATCGTTCGTATTTTTCTAATATTTTATACGGTCTAACTTTTCCTTTTCGAAAAATCCGGTACTTTGGAATAATTAGTAGAATCTTATTCGTTGAAACAATGATATTTAGTACTTTTTTACAATAAAATACTTTAAAATGTTACGAAAGACTTTTGAGAAAAAATTAAAAACACAATGAAAATGGCTATAAAATCGAACAATATCACATAAAATATGCCGATTTAATATGTTTAAACAATCAACGACACGTAGAATTATTCATACGTGACTGTGGGACGCGTACTCAACCAGTACAAATCGCAAGGAACCGGGCGATTGCTGAAAAAACTGAATTGAAACGCCGAATGCGGCTGCGCGGAGTGCGACCTTCAATTGCTGCAGCAAACACTTTCTCCACTATTTGGAAAATGCAGCAGTGGTTTTTCTTACACAGAAATCGATGATCTTTTGAATGAGCTTGGGTTTTTTGAGGAGATCGATCATACTAGATACCTAGATACGAGGCGTCACTTATCCACTTGAGCGTCCGGCCCGCGCGACCGTTTTCGTCCCAAACGTCCGGGGTGCCGAGCCGCGCGCGGCGCGCGCTCCGGCTCCAATGCTTTCTAACAAAAATCTCTTCGGCTTCTAAAGTACAAAATATTTAGCTATGAAAAAATTCTCAGAGGTAAAGGAATAAATACAGATTCAAATGGCGTACATCAAACAACTGAAACAAATGAAACAACTACAACTAACAAATGAAATATGTAATAGTAAAACTTAAAATCAAGGTTGAACTTACGATTACGATGTCGGTAAAATTTTACTATATATTTTTTTTGGTGTCTCACAACTTAAAATATAGATCCACAACCCTACGCTTTTATAACTTAAAAAAGCTGCATATTCTTAGCTTTACAATGATATAAAAACATCTACATAATGATGACAATAAGGTAGTTGAATAAATTAAACAAATTCTCTTTTCCTCGCAACATTTAACGTGGTTTGAAGTCTCTAGCGAAGCAGAATTTGTAGCAAGATGGCCGCCCACGTATGGCTGCCTGCAAACTATTAGATTGTTAAATAGCAATGTTTTATCAGTGTGAATGTTATATAACAATGTTATGTAACATTTTTTCATAGAATCTGGTTGCAATGTTATATTGATGTGAACAGTCTTGTTTTATGTTGCAATATTATATATAACAAGTTAAATATTCTGGACGTGTTATATTATAACATTGTTTTATAACGAAGTTATAATAACAATGTTACATAGTCTGGATTCACCTTAAGAAGCCGTGGTAGCCTAGTGGTTCGGCCCATCGCCCTACAAACTAATAACTTACGTGCGGAACTTCATTTAAAATTTACCACTAATAGGTTTTCAGTGAAGGAAAACATCGTCAGGAAACTTGCACATACTCACAAAGCGATTCTTAGGTGTGTGTAAAGTCTCCAATACGCACTAGGCCCTCATGGAGACTACCGACGGCCTGAGCTCCAGCAGTGGGTGGGAACAATATAAGGCTGATGTTTCTCAGATACGAAATCTAATCTGACTACGGTAAAAAAACCTAAGGCGCAAGACACATTGAATAGGCCGCGTCGGAGTTGGGGCGGAGACATTTGTCTCTTCGGCGCCTCTTCTGTGACGCTATCATACAATGTCTCCGCCCCAATTCCGACGCGTCCTATTTAATGCGTCTTGCGCCTAAGCCATTCATTTCAAACAGTACTTTTTACCAAAATATTTTATGTGGAGGACATCTGGATTTATTAAGAAAAAAAATAATAAACAAAAAAAAATATATTTATTGAGATAACTTGTTTTACAATGATTACAACTATTGACTAATGATACTTATGGATAAAAATTAACTTATGTCAGATCTAGGATACCCTGTGTTTCAAACTTATAGGACTTACAAGATTTACCTTAGTATTCATATGCAAAAATATAGTACAAAAGCACATCTTTTCAATCAAAAATGTTATCAAAAATAATAATTGAGATAGATTAGCATCAGGCTTTCTTGTCATTTAAATACTCTTCTACTGTATAATAAGACTAGCTTTTGCCCGCGACTTCGTCTGCGTAGAATTCCAATTTGTGGTAAAGCTTCTTCATCTCTTTCATTGTATAAAACAAAAATCCGGCACCGGCAACATCCATCATTATTATCATTTCATCATGAGTATCAGTTAGTGAATATTATAAATCCCGTTTATTCCCTATCCCGCGGGAATTTCAACAAATTTGTCCTTATTCTTTGCAAAATTACACTTATTTTTATCCCGCGGGTATTTTGCATTTTCCCCGAGAAAAGTAGCCTATGTCCTTAAAGCTTTCTACCGATAAAAGAACTTTTAAAATCAGCCGCGTAGTTGAGTTCACTTATTTTTTTCCCGTGGGAATTTTGATTTTTCACGGAGAAAATAGTCTATGTAAGTAAGGGTTAGTGTAGCTACTCACTAATAGGTGAAAGAAATTTTCAAATCAGCCCTGAAGTGAAATTCACTTCTTAATATCCCAGGGGAATTTTGCATTTTACCGAATAAATAGTAAGTAGCCTATACCAATAAAGGATAGTGAAGCTTTCTATTGGTGATTTTTTTTTAAACTCAGCCCCGAAGTTAATTTTACTATTTTCTATACCGCGGGAATTTTGCATTTATCCGGAAAAAAGCATCCTATGTTAACCAAGGACAGTGCATCTTTTCTATTGGTGTAAGACATTTTAAAATGAGCTCCGAAGTTGAATTTTCTTTCTTCTATCCCTTGGGAATTTTGCATTTCCCCGGAAAAAAGTAGCCTATGTCAATAAAGGATAGTGTAACTTTTTACTGGTAAAAGTTTTTTTTTTTAATCGGCTCGGAAGTTTCAGAGATTATCTATCCCACAGGAATTTCCAAAAATCCTGCAATAAGTTTTTTTGTTGTTATGGTCATTTTCGTTAATACTGTATTTGAAAAGATTAGTAATTGTAGTTACGGAGATATGGTCCAGTTGATTTGAGTACCTACATATATAAATCCTGATTTAACTTTATCCCGTGGAAATTTTCAAAATTCTTTATATTCGCTTTATATTCTAATAGTCTAATTGCATGCCCAATTTGTACAGTTTAGTAATCTTCGTTATGGGCATAGGGTCACTCTTGATGAAATATATAAATCCCGATTATTCCTTATCCCGTGGAAATTCCGGAAAATCCTTTCTTATCAGATGCCTACGTCATACAAAGAACACACCCTCCACGTTTTAGGTCTCTACATACAGCGGTTTAGGCTGTGCGTTAATCCGGCAGTCAGTCATTTAGGACTTCAGGACAAAGCATTTTATATGTATTTGCATTGCACCAAGCTTTTATGCGAGTTCAACAATGATATTTGAATACTCAATTCGATTTTATTCGAAAAAGGTTGAACTCGCATAAAAGCTTCATCATCATCATCATTTCAGCCGTAGGACGTCCACTGCTGGACATAGGCCTCCCTCATTGACGTCCAATCATTACGGTTGGAAGCGACTTGCATCCACCCTGAACCTGCGGCCTTCACCAAAACGTCCGTCCATCTCGTTGGTGGACGTCCCACGCTGCGCTTGTAAAAGCAAAAGCTTGGTGAAATGCAAATACTTAATACATATAATTAGCTATTATCAGAGATCAGATCAAGACGTGGTTGACAAACGTAGACAAAAATGGTTTGCAATATTTGAAATTTCGTTTCGTTTACAATGTGTCAAAATAAAATGTAATTTAAATCAAAAGCACTAAGGAGTATTGATATCAACTTCGAAGCAAATCACCCCCAAAATAACTTTCTACTACTTTTTGACCCCGTCAAGGGATGAATTTCAATAAAATACGAAACACGTCTTCCATCAATTTTGTTAAAGAATGTTTATGCAAAATTTGAAGTAGATTGGACCAAGGAATCACGATGTCTCATACAAACTTTGCCCCCCTTTTTTACCCCCTTAGAAGTAGAACTACGGAAAATCCTTTCTTATCGGATGCCTACGTCATACAAAGAACACACCCTCCAAGTTTCAGGTCTCTACGATCAGCGGTTTAGGCTGTGCGTTGATCCGTCAGTCAGGACAAAGGATTTTATATGTATAGATTAATAAGCCTTCCTACATAAACTAGATTTAATGTACGTTTGAACTTCCACTCACTGAGCTCCAAAATCTCAGCAGGGATCTTATTGTAGAATCGTATACAGTTCCCCACAAATGACTTGCTGACTTTACTAAGCCTCAGCTTAGGAAACGCCAGCCTATTCTTACGTCTGTACATGTAATTGAAATACTGCCCAACCCTGGTTTATGGTTTTATGTGGTAAATCATGAAACAGTTTTCGATGCAGAGGTCGACGTCACATTCCAGGCACTTCCAAATCGTTCTTGCGGTCACTTTTCTTTGAGCACATACCCAACAACGACCTTGTTTAAAGCCGCTGCGTACCGGGAAGTGCCGGTGCTCGAGCTGAGGCCTGTTATGAGTCTTTGTCTTCGTTGTCAATGTCATTGTCGTCGTCCCAGACCGTCTATATAAAAGTCTCGTTTCGTTAAGTCAATTTTTTTATGGATTCTTAGCCAGATCCTCTGCCAGCATCGTCCTGAACTGTCGGTGTCTTACTTTTTGGTGAGTTGTGGTAAATATTACAAAACAGTTAAATATAGCCGCGTTAAATAGGCGGCGAAAAAGTTTTTTACAATGCACATGCTCGGAAAGTGCCTCTTGACGTGAGCCAACATATCTATAGAAAGTTAGTCAACCCAGCACGCTTCCGTAAGTGTAAAAAAAGTTGAATGGATTTTACTTTACACACGCGTGCGGCAAAGTAACTTTTTAAATTGCTAAATCTCAAAAAGTTGTGTCCAAATTAGTGTTTAAAAAATGAGACTAGGGAGATGTGTCTTTATAATTCAGCTTTGCAGAAATAAGAAAATGTTTGATGCAACCAAGTGAATATCTTAATATATAAAAGAAGAAACTGACTGACTGACATATCAACGCACAGCCCAAACCGCTGGGCCTAGAGATTCCAAATTTGGCACGTCGGTTCCTTATAAGGTCTAGGGGTGCACTAAGAAAGGATTTTTCAAAATTCACTCCCTAAGGGGGTGAAACGGGGGTCCAAAGTTTGTATGGGGAAACAAGATTAGTTCGACTATTTTATTCGAAACTTCACAGAAGTACTCCTAACAATAAATGATTAAACACGTGTTTCAGGTTTTTTAGGAATTCAACCCCTAAAAGGGGGGAAAGGGGTAACAAAGTCTGAAATCAACATGGGTGTTGTTTCTATGGTTTATCGGGTCGCTGGTTATGAAAACAACAACGGTTTTAAAATCCGATGTGGCATACGTAAAATACCATCTCCCTGGATGGGGTTGAAATGTCTAAATATCAATATGGGTGTCGTTTTTAAGGTTTTGCCCAAACCACTGGACCTAGAGACTTGAAATTTTGCACATAGATACCTTATTCAATGTAGGCATCCACTAAGGAAGGATTTTAGGGAATTCCCACGGGAACGGGAAAAAACGAGATTTATATATTCGATTCCGAGTGACCCTATCTCAGTAACAATAATAACTAGACTCTTAAAATTTGATACACAAGTAGGTATTACATAAGTTAAAACATTAATTTCAGGATGTTTCAAAATTCCCGCGGGATAAGGAAAAAACGGGATTTATATATTCAGTTCAACGGAATCCTATGAACTATAATTACTAGACTCTTCAAATTTGGCACAGAAGTAGGTTATTATAATAGTAAAAAACAGTTTTAAGGATTTTTAGAAATTCCCACGGGATAAGGAAAAAACGGGATTTTTCGTTTTACTTGGTCGTAGAAAGCTGAAATTCGGCATGTAGGTTACTTGAGGAGTGTAGACGAGCATTGAGAGAGGACTTTTCAAAATTTTCACGGGAACGGGATAAAACGGGATTTTTCGTTTTACTAGTCGTAGACAGTTGAAATTCGGCATGTAGGTTGCTTGAGGAGTGTACAGGAGCATTGAGAGAGGACTTTCTAAAATTCCCACGGGAACGGGAAAAACGGGATTTTTTGTTTTACTGGTAGTAGAAAGCTGAAATTCGGCATGTAGGTTGCTTGGGGAGTGTAGAGGAGCATTGAGAGAGGACTTTCCAAAATTCCAACGGGAACGGGAAAAACGGGATTTTCCGTTTTACTGGTCGTTGAAAGCTGAAATTCGGCATGTAGGTTGCTTGGGGAGTGTAGAGGAGCATTAAGAGAGGACTTTCTAAAATTCCCACGGGAACGGGAAAAACGGGATTTTTCGTTTTACTGGTAGTAGAAAGCTAAATTTCGGCATGTAGGTTGCTTGGGGAGTGTAGAGGAGCATTCAATTCAATTCATTTATTTAAATAGTTTTAGTACATAGTTATAACTATTAGTAGGCACTGAGAGAGGACTTTCCAAAAATTCCCACGGGAACGGGAAAAAACAGAATTTTTCGTTTTACTGGTCGTAGAAAGCTGAAATTTGGCAAGTGGGTTCCTTGAGGAGTGTGCATCTTGCTTGCATGCTTGCTTGCCTGTATGCTTGCTTGCTTGATATCTTGGTTCTTTGGAATACTCATGGTACACGCGAGCGAAGCCGCGGGCAAAAGCTAGTTTACTGATAAAATAATAAAACAGATTGCTTAAATATTAAAACACACAAATTTTAATTTCGTCAAAGTTTTGAATAAAATAATTCAGTACTAAGATAATTCCTCGAGTCCATTTCGGACCGTACAACATCATGCGCGCGCAATCGAAATTCAACCAAATGAGCTTTCAGTGCGCGCGCATGGCGTAACACGAACCAATCATGGTTACCCGTTCGCGCCTGTCATGAAAACCCGCCACAGTAAAGTTCATGAATTTAGTCCGGAGATAATTTTAGTTTAGTAAATCAAAATGAAGAGTTTCAGGTGATGAAATTACATAGGAGTTAACGCCGCCCGACGTCCTAGACCAAACACAAATGTGACTGCCTCCTGCCAACTAAGCCGATGCTAAAATATGTAAACACCTACGAGACTCCCTCAATGAAAGGTAAATAAGAACGCAACATCTTTTTTTCCGAAAATGTTTAGCCCCAATTTTTTTCCTCGCTTAATGCATTGTATAACGTTGTATGATATACGTATCGAAAGTAGGAAATCCCAACTCATATCGGCTACGCTCGTGTGTTTAGATCTCCGCCATTCGTTGGGAATAGCCTACTTTCCGCACTTGCATCATAAATAACTATTATACCACACCTTAGGCACTGGTCCCACCGCCGGCGAGTGAGATATGAACTATCGACTTTTCTAGCCGAAGAGACGAACAAAAGATAATCGCTTCCGTGTAAATAAAAGAGAGAGATATATATTCACTCGCCGGGCGTTGGCAGAGTGTCCTCGCAGTGTGAACAGCGAACGATGAACAATAAATATATATCTCTCTCTTTTATTTACACGGAAGCGATTATCTTTTGTTCGTTTCTTGGGCTAGAAAAAATTCGATAGTTCATATCTCACTCGCCGGCGGTGGGACCAGTGCCTTATGTTTATTTCGTTCTAAGGGATGGTCAGATAGATACTGATCTTTCCTATCAACTCCTCCCATTGACTTATTATAGTCCAGAACAATGCTGGGTTTATACCTCTAGGTCAATCCGTTGTATTTAGTTTTTGTTCCGATTTGTAAGGAATGGTATGTAGATATTAAGCTAACTAAATTAGCATCCCGCCCTACCATTACTGACAAATCGGAACAATAACTGGCAACTACTTCGTCTCGTCTAAGGTCTGACTTATTCAAAGACTTCAGAGAAGTGGGAACAAATTCTCTGTTAAGTCTCAGCGTTCCGTAGCAATTGGTTTTTTTTTGTTTCAACGATCTCGCCAGAAAACCACTGGACGAGTCACACAGTTCATAGGTTTTTACACTAACTTGGGCAGCCTTTGGTAGAATGTTTTGGGCGAAGCCTAACCGCCCGTGCCATTTCAGCAAAGATTCGTCAATGGCTATCTCTTGATCCGGATTGTATAGGCTGGAAAATTTTTCGTTAAAATAGTCGGTAATCGGTTGAATTTTACTTAATTTTGTCAGTGCTGTCAAAGTCTGGTTGTCGACAGCATTTGCAGCATCGATTTTATTAAACAAAATTTATTCTAGGACATAATCCTAGAAAAATATTGCATGGTGCCGAAACCATTGAAAGAGAAATATGATTGCTCTTCTGGAAGGGGGTATAGCCCCTGCAAGATGGTAAGTGCCAAAAAGCTAATCATTTCTTCTCTAGCGATTGGAGCCCAACGAAGCAGACGCGAATTAGGAAGAAGCTTACTTCGATCTCTTGGAGTAGCTAATTTCTGGTTTGCATATCTGTTGGTCTCTAAACAAAGTCTTTCTACAAAGACAGTGTCAATCATTTTATAAAAAACATCAACGGCGCGGGTTTGATCTGTCACAGGGAAAGTCGGTCCTGGAGT
Source organism: Archips xylosteana (assembly GCA_947563465.1). Lineage (NCBI taxonomy): Eukaryota > Metazoa > Arthropoda > Insecta > Lepidoptera > Tortricidae > Archips > Archips xylosteana. The sequence continues at coordinate 23,498,309 of OX387343.1, forward strand.
CACGGTAAAAATTTCTCGTTGTCCTTTGAATGTATGTCTGTCTTTATTCCAGTCAAAATTGTAACTGTCACTCGGTACTATTTCCCGTAAAGCTAGGTCATATCGTCGATCCTCAGCTAACAGAACTTGTACCTGAAATTCTGATAAATCAGTGTCTATGGCAGGTTCTGTTGAAGCATTGCGTGCTGGTATGATAGGCAGGAGGTTAGTTTCATCGTCTTGGTCTTTTTACAGTCACTTAAGTCATCAAGATGTTTCAAAGTTTTCATCATTAACCCCTAAAAGTCAAAGACATTCGTCACAATTTAACATCTACTATATGTATTTACCATAGTACATATGGTTTTATTTTAGTATACATAAGCTTACCAATCGCACGGCGTTGATTGAAAGTGCTTTCAGCTGAACATGAAACAAAAACATATATTTTTTAGCTTTAGACTTGATAAAATTTAATATAACTATGTAGAAAATTAGTTTTAAGTTTCAAAGATTTAGTCATCTTCAAAATCCGAATACATGTCGACATGGCTCCGTTTCCTTGGCGTTTGTGTCATTAAAATGCGATTTCTACAGGTAGACCAACGGCTTGCATTACTGTCTAGAGAACAAGGAGAATTAGGTGTAGTGTCTACATCTGGCGTACCCATTCGCAAGACGACTGGTTCCTCTTGTACTTCCATTGAAATGAAAAAAAAAACATTACAAGCAGTGGTTCAAATAAAGTACTAGTTACATATACTAGATAAGTAAAACTTTCACTTACAAATTTCGATGTGTTCTACTGCTTGCAAGTGTTGCTCAGGCAGGTTTGGCTGCCATCGTGGCACTAATTGTACATCGTGATCTGGTGTTATCAGTTGGACATCCACTGTATCAAATAAACGAGTTTAACAAGTATTTTGTAAGATACTTAAAAATATGCCTATGTAACATACCTAATCTAGACAGATTATGTAGCTTCCGAGTGGTTAAAAAAAATATTAAAATCGGTTCAGTAGTTTCATAGTTTAATGGTTACAAAGAAACAAACCTATCCTCTTTACGGTAATAGTATGTATGTAATAAGTAAACCCTTCACTAAGAAATTTCGAAATGTTCCACTGCGGGTTGGTCTGGCAGGTTTTGGCTCTGTAGCAGTACCAATTGTACATCTAGAACCAATTGGTCATCGGCTGTAACGAATTGAATGAGTTTAACACTTGTTTTACAATTATAGAAGACTAGCTGCGTGCCCGCGGTAGTTTAAGAATATGCCTATGCTGCTTTTGGATAATTTAGCTTTCTAATGGTGAAAGAAGTCGAAGTCGATTCATGTCGGTCGAGCGCCGCAGAGTCAACATCTCCTGCGAGTGGTATTGAGTGAAGTTTTAACGTGGATTAGGTAAGTAATAGACCGTTGCAGGTGAAAGAGTTATTATAATAATAATCGGTTCAGTAGTTCCATAGTTAAAGTAGTCCTGGGAAAGAAATAAAAAAAAAAAAAAAAAATTAATTAAAAGTTACTAGTAAGATAAGACTCCCAAGTTTTGTTTGTTCCTCGAAACAGGGGAGGGATAGGACTACTCGATAATGCAGTGCTGCAAGCCCCCCTGATTTGCCTAATCAGTGGCAGCAGCATGATAAGTGACGCCTAGTATGTAGGTATCTAGTATGATCGATTTCCTCAAAAAACCCAAGCTCATTCGAAAGATCATCGATTTCTGTGTAAGATCAACTACTGCTGCATTTTCCAAACAGCGGAGAAAGTGTTTGCTGCAGCGATTGAAGGTCGCCCTCCGCGCAGCCGCATTAGGCGTTTCAATTCAGTTTTTTCAGCAATCGCCTGGTCCCTTTCGATTTGTACTGGTTGAGTACGCGTCCCACGGTCACGTATGAACAATTCTACGTGTCGTTGATTGTTTAAACAAATGGTTCTGAATGATTATGAACGTGAAATGGTAATGAAATTTGGATGCGGGCAATGAAGAAAGAAGATTAATTTTTCCAATAATTTGATCATTTGGTAAATATATTTTTTTTTTAACAAGTACGACAACATGACGTGTCAACAACATGAGGTGTGAAAAACTACTAATGACAATATTACTCTTAAATAAAAATTCTTATTCTTATGAGCTAAACTATTCTTTCGCTCTCCTTGAGTATTTTATATTAATTAGTAATTCGTACTATTCTAATCAAGTAATTCTTATAAACTAATTTTTACTCTTCATGTAAACTACTTCTTTCTTCTTAGTAACTATTCTTACGCTACTTTTCGTCATCCGAATCGAATGTAACGAAATCGAATTCATCCTCACCGTTTTCTTCGGTTTTAATCGACATAGCCAATATATCGCCCACGAATAGTGGCGTCGGTTGCCCTGTGTACCAGAGAGGCTGCATTTTTTTGTCTTTTGAATGAGCTTGGGTTTTTTGAGGAGATCGATCATACTAGATACCTAGATACGAGGCGTCAATTATCATACTGCTGCCACTGATTAAGCCAATCATGAGGGCTTGCAGCACTGCATTATCGAATAGTCCTTTCCCCCTCCCTGTTTCGAGGAACAAACAAAACTTGGGAGTCTTATCATACTAGAAACCGGACTTATTAATTATTTCTTATTTTATTTTTTTATGGCTTTACCAGGTTTTTTGCATTGCAGCATCGCCATTTCATGTTTCCCCATTAATGACGTGACTAATTATATATATAATCATCTGGTAGTCTTATCGAACTAGGTTTAGTGTCGTAGGCTCTCCTACTATTAGGTGTATACTTTTTCTTTGGCAACAAATATAATGACTATAGTAATCTGGGACTAAATTGTCGTGATTTCGAGATGATTTTTCATGTCAGATGAACTGTCAACTGCATACATTTTTTTGACAAATCTCGCATGAAAAAAACAATCTCGAAGTCACGAGAATTGTGTCCCTGGTGGTCCATTAAACACATGCCTTATTTTTCATTTTGTTCGTGATAATTTTATCATACATTTTTCTACTGTTATTTTTCCCGTCTCTAAGTCCTCAATATGTTTTTCAATAATAACGTCTTTAATCATTTCTTTTGTTCTCTTTTTCTTTGGATGACTGGTACCAACTTCTTCATTTCTCTATTTTCTTTCAAAATGTATTGCTTCTTTTTTTTATGTAGGTACTGATACAGAAAAATAAATTTCCTTTATCTCCAGAAACTTTACTTTTAAGCCTTCTACGCCATCGTTCAAGAGCATTTGTGGTGCGGTACCGTTATTTGGCACAGCACCACATGTCGTCGTTTTTAGGGTTCCGTACCCAAAGGGTAAAAACGGAAACCCTATTACTGAGGATCCGCTGTCCGTCCGTCCGTCTGTCCGTCTGTCAACAGGCTGTATCTCGGAAACCGTGATAGCTAGAGAGTTGAAATTTTCACAGATGATGTATATCGGTTGCTGCTATAACAACAAATACTAAATAATGGAATAAAATAAATATTTAAGGGGGGCTCCCATACAACAAACGTGATTTTTATAGATAAATTGTACGGTACCCTTCATGCGCGAGTCTGACTAGCACTTGGCCGGTTTTTTTGCCACTGCTCAGTGAAATATTTTACAAAATTTTGACTCTCATTGCAGTGCGGCGTTTTCTTCATTAATGACAACCTGCTTCTGGAATGAAAGATATTGGCAAAGTGCGAGGTTTGCAGTTGAATACACCATTTTCAACACAGCTTTTTTCTTAAGAGTAATTTCTTTGCAGTCATTTTCTTGCTCTACTTCGAGCATTCCTAATTCAGAAATAAATTAATTAAATAATCCGGTTTCTAGTATTATAAGACTCCCAAGTTTTGTTTGTTCCTCGAAACAGGGGAGGGATAGCACTATTCGATAATGCAGTGCTGCAAGCTCCCCTGATTGGCCTAATCAGTGGCAGCAGTATGATAAGTGACGCCTAGTATCTATCTAGGTATCTAGTATGATCGATCTCCTCAAAAAACCCAAGCTCATTCGAAAGATCATCGATTTCTGTGTAAGATAAACTACTGCTGCATTTTCCAAACAGTGGAGAAAGTGTTTGCTGCATGCGATTGAAGGTCGCCCTCCGCGCAGCCGCATTCGGCGTTTCAATTCAGTTTTTTCAGCAATCGCCCGGTCCCTTTCGATTTGTACTGGTTAAGTACGCGTCCCACGGTCACGTTTGAATAATTCTACGTGTCGTTGATTGTTTAAACAAATGGTTCTGAATGATTATGAACGTGAAATGGTAAAGAAATTTGGATGCGGGCAATGAAGAAAGAAGATTAATTTTTCCAATAATTTGATCATTTTATCAATACATTTTTTATTTTACAAGTACGACAACATGATGTGTCAACAACATGAGGTGTGAAAAACTACTAATGACAATATTACTCTTAAATAAAAATTCTTATTCTTATAAGCTAAACTATTCTTTCGCTCGCCTTGAGTATTTAATATTAATTAGTAATTCGTACTATTCTTATCAAGTAATTCTTATTCTTATAAACTAATTTTTATTCTTCATGTAAACTACTTCTTTCTTCTTAGTAACTATTCTCACGCTACTTTTCGTCATCCGAATCGAATGTAACGAAATCGAATTCATCCTCACCGTTTTCTTCGGTTTTAACCGACATAGCCTTGCTTATCTATATAAGTATGTTTATCCGTTGCCTAGTACCCATAACACAAGCTTTGCTAAGCTTACTTTGGGACTAGGTCAATTGGTGTAGGTTGGGTCCCGTGATATTTATTTATTATTTTATTTTTATTATAGCCAATATATCGTCCACGAATAGTGGCGTCGGTTGACTTGTGTACCAGAGAGGCTGCAGTTTTTTGTCTTTTGAATGAGCTTGGGTTTTTTGAGGTGATCGATCATACTAGATACCTAGATACGAGGCGTCACTTATCATACTGCTGCCACTGATTAAGCCAATCATGAGGGCTTGCAGCACTGCATTATCGAATAGTCCTTTCCTCCTCCCTGTTTCGAGGAACAAACAAAACTTGGGGGGCTTATCATACTAGAAACCGGATTTTTAAAATATATATATATAATATATATATATATGTATAAAAATCCGGTTATATAATATATATATATATGTATAAAAATCCGGTTTCTAGTATGATAAGCCCCCCAAGTTTTGTTTGTTCCTCGAAACAGGGAGGGGGAAAGGACTATTCGATAATGCATATAATATTTCATCTGGTAGTCTTATCAAACTAGGTTTAGTGTCGTGGGCTCTCCTACTATTAGGTGTTTACTTTTTCTTTGGCAACAAATATAATGACTATAGTAATCTGGGACTAAATTGTCGTGACTTCGAGATGATTTTTCATGCCAGATGAACTGTCAAATGCATACATTTTTTTGACAAATCTCGCATGAAAAAACAAACTCGAAGTCACGAGAATTGTGTACCTGTTGGTCCATTTAAAGACATGCCTTTTTTTTTCATTTTGTCCACGATAATTTTATCATACGTTTTTCTACTGTTATTTTTCTCGTCTCTAAGTCCTCAATACGTTTGTCAATAATAGCGTCTTTAAACATTTCTTTTGTTCTCTATTTCTTTGGATGACTGGTACCAACTTCTTCATTTCTCTATTTTCTTTCAAAATGTATTTCTTCTTTTTTTAATGTAGGTACTGATATAGAAAACTAAATTTCCTTTATCTCCAGAAACTTTACTTTTAAGCCTTCTATGCCATCGTTCAAGAGCATTTGTGGTGCGGTACCGTTATTTGGCACAGCACCACATGTCGTCGTTTTTTTGCCACTGTTGAGTGAAATATTTTACAAAATTTTGACTCTCATTGCAGTGCGGCGTTTTCTCCATTAATGACAACCTGCTTCCGGAATGAAAGATATAGGCAAAGTGCGAGGTTCGCAGTTGAATACATTATTTTTGACACAGCTTTTTTCTTAAGAGTAATTTCTTTGCACTACTTCGAGCATTCCTAATTCAAAATTTAATTAATTAAAAAATCCGGTTTCTAGTATTATATGACTCCCAAGTTTTGTTTGTTCCTCGAAACAGGGGAGGGATAGGACTATTCGATAATGCAGTGCTGCAAGCCCCCCTGATTGGCCTAATCAGTGGCCGCAGCATGTTAAGTGACGCCTAGTTTCTAGGTATCTAGTATGTTCGATCTCCTCAAAAAACCCAAGCTCATTCGAAAGATCATCGATTTCTGTGTAAGATAAACTACTGCTGCATTTTCCAAACAGTGGAGAAAGTGTTTGCTGCAGCGATTGAAGGTCGCCCTCCGCGCAGCCATATCCGGCGTTTCAATTCAGTTTTTTCAGCAATCGCCCGGTCCCTTTCGATTTGTACTGGTTAAGTACGCGTCCCACGGTCACGTATGAATAATTCTACGTGTCGTTGATTGTTTAAACGAATGGTTCTGAATGATTATGAACGTGAAATGGTAAAGAAATTTGGATGCGGGCAATGAAGAAAGAAGATTAATTTTTCCAATAATTTGATCATTTTATCAATATATTTTTTATTTTACAAGTACGACAACATGACGTGGCAACAACATGAGGTGTGAAAAACTACTAATGACAATATTACTCTTAAATAAAAATTCTTATTCTTATGAGCTAAACTATTCTTTCGCTCGCCTTGAGTATTTAATATTAATTAGTAATTCGTACTATTCTTATCAAGCAATTCTTATTCTTATAAGCTAATTTTTATTCTTTATGTAAACTACTTCTTTCTTCTTAGTATCTATTCTTACGCTACTTTTCGTCATCCAAATCGAATGTAACGAAATCGAATTCATCTTCACCGTTTTCTTCGGTTTCAACCGACATAGCCAATATATCGTCCACGAATATTGGCGTCGGTTGACCTGTGTACCAGAGAGGCTGCAGTTTTTTGTCTTTAATGAGCTAGGGTTTTTTGAGGAGATCAATCATACTAGATACCTAGATACGAGGCGTCACTTATCATACTGCTGCCACTGATTAGGCAAATCAGGAGGGCTTGCAGCACTGCATAATCGAATAGTCCTTTCCCCCTCCCTGTTTCGAGAAAAAAACAAAACTTAGTCTTATCATACTAGAAACCGGATTTTTTTATTCATTTTTATTTAATTTTTTATGGCTTTGCCAGGTTTTTTGCATTGCAGCATCGCCATTTCGTGTTCCCCCATTAACACACACAAAATGAACACGAAACACACACACGAAATGGCGATGCTGCAATGCAAAAAACCTGGCTATATATATATATATATATATATATATATATATATATATAATCATCTGGTAGTCTTATCGAACTAGGTTTGGTGTCGTGGGCTCCCCTACTATTAGGTGTATACTTTTTCTTTGGCAACAAATATAATGACTACAGTAATCTGGGACTAAATTGTCGTGACTTGGAGATGCTTTATCATGCCAGACGAACTGTCAACTGCATACATTTTTTTGACAAATCTCGCATGAAAAAACAATCTCGAAGTCACGAGAATTGTGTCCCTGGTGGTCCATTTAAACACATGCCTTTTTATTATTCTCTTATTCTTCTTCATCTTCTTCTTTTTGTTATTTTTCTCGTCTCATAGTCATCAATATGTTTTTCAATAATAGCGTCTTTCATCATTTCTTTTGTTCTCTTTTTCTCAGGATGACTGGTACCAACTTCTTCATTTCTCTATTTTCTTTCAAAATGTATTGCTTCTTTTTTTATGTAGGTACTGATATAGAAAAATAAATTTCCTTTATCTCCAGAAACTTTAAGCCTTCTATGCCATCGTTCAAGAGTATTTGTGGTGCGGTACCGTTATTTGGCACAGCACCACATGTCGTCGTTTTTTTGCCACTGCTCAGTGAAATATTTTACAAAATTTTGACTCTCATTGCAGTGCGGCGTTTTCTCCATTAATGACAACCTGCTTCTGGAATGAAAGATACAATACAATGCAATACAATACAATACAATACAAATATTCTTTATTGATCACCAAAAACAGTACAGTAACATTACATAAATAAAAATTCAGGTGGACAATAGGCGGTCTTATCGCTAAAAAGTGATCTCTTCCAGACAACCAATTACTGAGAAATTAATAAATATCAACAGACTAATGTAGGTTGCAGAAATAACAGACAAGAGAAACTTAGTATTAATAGACAATAAACAATAAAATCAATACAAATATAATATAAATTTTATAAATAAACACATATATTCAATATAATACATATACACTATATATACTTAATACAAAATATCTATGGAAAAATGTCAAAAGGCCGCATGTGAGAAAAGGATTTAAAAAGGAAATTAAAGAAACAATATAAACAAAAAACAAAAAGAACAAAGAAGTGTCCGATACAACAAAGTAGTGTGTATTATGTTAGTGACAAATAATGAGCCTTTAGAAGGTTTTTAAAAATGGGAAGGGATTTCGCTTGCCTTAACGCCAAAGGAAGAGAATTCCAAAGACGAATGGCGGTCATAGTAAAGGAGTTATGATAGAATTTGGAGGAAGAAGGAGGAACGGTAAGAAGAAAATTTTGTGCAGAGCGAATAGAGGACATGAGCAAAGTGCGAGGTTTTAAGTTGAATACACCATTTATGACTAAGCTTTTTACTTAAGAGTAATTTCTTTCCCATGTTTTTTTTTTTTTGTTCGAAACAGGGGAGGGATAAGACTATTCGATAATGCAGTGCTGCAAGCCCCACTGATTGGCCTAATCAGTGGCCGCAGCATGATAAGTGACGCCTAGTATCTAGGGTATCTAGTATGTTCGATCTCCTCAAAAAACCAAAGCTCATTCGAAAGATCATCGATTTCTGTGTAAGATAAACTACTGCCGCATTTTCCAAACAGCGGAGAAAGTGTTTGCTGCAGCGATTGAAGGTCGCCCTCCGCAAAGCCGCATTCGGCGTTTCAATTCAGTTTTTTCAGCAATCGCCCGGTCCCTTTCGATTTGTACTGATTAAGTACGCGTCCCACGGTCACGTATGAATAATTCTACGTGTCGTTGATTGTTTAAACAAATGGTTCTGAATTATTATGAACGTGAAATGGTAAAGAAATTTGGATGCGGGCAATGAAGAAAGAAGATTAATTTTTCCAATAATTTGATCATTTTATCAATACATTTTTTATTTTACAAGTACGACAACATGATGTGTCAACAACATGAGGTGTGAAAAACTACTAATGACAATATTACTCTTAAATAAAAATTCTTATTCTTATAAGCTAAACTATTCTTTCGCTCGCCTTGAGTATTTAATATTAATTAGTAATTCGTACTATTCTTATCAAGTAATTCTTATTCTTATAAACTAATTTTTATTCTTCATGTAAACTACTTCTTTCTTCTAAGTAACTATTCTCACGCTACTTTTCGTCATCCGAATCGAATGTAACGAGATCGAATTCATCCTCACCGTTTTCTTCGGTATTAACCGACATAGCCAATATATCGTCCACGAATAGTGGCGTCGGTTGACCTGTGTACCAGAGAGGCTGCAGTTTTTTGTCTTTTGAATGAGCTTGGGTTTTTTGAGGTGATCGATCATACTAGATACCTAGATACGAGGCGTCACTTATCATACTGCTGCCACTGATTAAGCCAATCAGGAGGGCTTGCAGCACTGCATTATCGAATAGTCCTTTCCCCCTCCCTGTTTCGAGGAACAAACAAAACTTGGGAGGCTTATCATACTAGAAACCGGATTTATATATAATTAGTCACGTCATTAATGGGGGAACACGAAATGGCGATGCTGCAATACGAAAAACCTGTCAAAGCCATAAAAAAAAATTTAAAAAATCCGGTTTCTAGTATGATAAGACTCCCAAGTTTTGTTTGTTCCTCGAAACAGGGAGGGGGAAAGGAGTATTCGATAATGCATATAATATATCATCTGGTAGTCTTATCAAACTAGGTTTAGTGTCATGGGCTCTCCTACTATTAGGTGTTTACTTTTTCTTTGGCAACAAATATAATGACTATAGTAATCTGGGACTAAATTGTCGTGACTTCGAGATGATTTTTCATGCCAGATGAACTATCAACTGCATACATTTTTTTGACAAATCTCGCATGAAAAAAACAATCTCGAAGTCACGAGAATTGTGTACCTGTTGGTCCATTTAAAGACATGCCTTTTTTTTTCATTTTGTCCACGATAATTTTATCATACATTTTTCTACTGTTATTTTTCTCGTCTCTAAGTCCTCAATACGTTTGTCAATAATAGCGTCTTTAAACATTTCTTTTGTTCTCTATTTCTTTGGATGACTGGTACCAACTTCTTCATTTCTCTATTTTCTTTCAAAATGTATTTCTTCTTTTTTTAATGTAGGTACTGATATAGAAAACTAAATTTCCTTTATCTCCAGAAACTTTACTTTTAAGCCTTCTATGCCATCGTTCAAGAGCATTTGTGGTGCGGTACCGTTATTTGGCACAGCACCACATGTCGTCGTTTTTTTGCCACTGTTGAGTGAAATATTTTACAAAATTTTGACTCTCATTGCAGTGCGGCGTTTTCTCCATTAATGACAACCTGCTTCCGGAATGAAAGATATTGGCAAAGTGCGAGGTTCGCAGTTGAATACATTATTTTTGACACAGCTTTTTTCTTAAGAGTAATTTCTTTGCACTACTTCGAGCATTCCTAATTCAAAATTTAATTAATTAAAAAATCCGGTTTCTAGTATTATATGACTCCCAAGTTTTGTTTGTTCCTCGAAACAGGGGAGGGATAGGACTATTCGATAATGCAGTGCTGCAAGCCCCCCTGATTGGCCTAATCAGTGGCCGCAGCATGTTAAGTGACGCCTAGTTTCTAGGTATCTAGTATGTTCGATCTCCTCAAAAAACCCAAGCTCATTCGAAAGATCATCGATTTCTGTGTAAGATCAACTACTGCTGCATTTTCCAAACAGCGGAGAAAGTGTTTGCTGCAGCGATTGAAGGTCGCCCTCCGCGCAGCCGCATCCGGCGTTTCAATTCAGTTTTTTCAGCAATCGCCCGGTCCCTTTCGATTTGTTCTGGTTAAGTACGCGTCCCACGGTCACGTATGAATAATTCTACGTGTCGTTGATTGTTTAAACGAATGGTTCTGAATGATTATGAACGTGAAATGGTAAAAAAATTTGGATGCGGGCAATGAAGAAAGAAGATTAATTTTTCCAATAATTTGATCATTTTATCAATATATTTTTTATTTTACAAGTACGACAACATGACGTGGCAACAATATGAGGTGTGAAAAACTACTAATGACAATATTACTCTTAAATAAAAATTCTTATTCTTATGAGCTAAACTATTCTTTCGCTCGCCTTGAGTATTTAATATTAATTAGTAATTCGTACTATTCTTATCAAGTAATTCCTATTTATTTATTTATTTATATTTATTGTGAAACAAACAGTCATACAAAGACAAAGTTACAAATTTTACATGCTTAAATATAGACCTATAGCTTCCAAAACAAATATGAGAAATGTAGTATCACTACCACAATTCTCATGCACGTGAAAAAACATAATAATTAATTATCACATCACACTAACAGAAATGCATACAACTATATTTTATCTTACCCTAAAAAAACTTTTGCAACCATTTTGTGCCTCTTTACAATTCTTATTCTTATAAACTAATTTTTATTCTTCATGTAAACTACTTCTTTCTTCTTAGTGACTATTCTTACGCTACTTTTCGTCATCCGAATCGAATGTAACGAGATCGAATTCATCTTCACCGTTTTCTTCGGTTTTAACCGACATAGCCAATATATCGTCCACGAACAGTGGCGTCGGTTGACCTGTGTATCAGAGAGGCTGCAGTTTTTTGTCTTTTGAATGAGCTTGGATTTTTTGAGGAGATCGATCATACTAGATACCTAGATACGAGGCGTCACTTATCATACTGCTGCCACTGATTAGGCCAATCAGGAGGGCTCCCAGCATTGCATTATCGAATAGTCCTTTCCCCCTCCCTGTTTCGGGGAACAAACAAAACTTGGGAGTCTTATCATACTAGAAACCAGATTTTTTAATTAATTTTTATTTAATTTTTTTATGGCTTTGCCAGGTTTTTTTGCATTGCAGCATCGCCATTTCGTGTTCCCCCATTAATGACGTGACTAATTATATATATAATCATCTGGTAGTCTTATCGAACTAGGTTTAGTGTCGTGGGCTCCCCTACTATTAGGTGTATACTTTTTCTTTGGCAACAAATATAATAACTATAGTAATCTGGGATTAAATTGTCGTGACTTCGAGATGATTTTTCATGCCAGACGAACTGTCAACTGCATACATTTTACATTTTACATTTTTTTGACAAATCTCGCATGAAAAAACAATCTCGAAGTCACGAGAATTGTGTCCCTGGTGGTCCATTTAAACACATTCCTTTTTTTCATTTTGTCCGCGATATTTTTATCATGCATTTTTCTTCTGTTATTTTTCTCGTCTCATAGTCATCAATATGTTAGCGTCTTTCATCATTTCTTTTGTTCTCTTTTTCTCAGGATGACTGGTACCAACTTCTTCATTTCGCTATTTTCTTTCAAAATGTATTGCTTCTTTTTTTATGTAGGTACTGATATAGAAAAATAAATTTCCTTTATCTCCAGAAACTTTAAGCCTTCTATGCCATCGTTCAAGAGCATTTGTGGTGCGGTACCGTTATTTGGCACAGCACCACATGTCGTCGTTTTTTTGCCACTGCTCAGTGAAATATTTTACAAAATTTTGACTCTCATTGCAGTGCGGCGTTTTCTCCATTAATGACAACCTGCTTCCGGAATGAAAGATATTGGCAAAGTGCGTGGTTTGCAGTTGAATACATCATTTTTGACTAAGCTTTTTTCTTAAGAGTAATTTCTTTGCAGTCATTTTCTTGCTCTACTTCGAGCATTCCTAATTCAGAAATAAATTAATTAAAAATTCCGGTTTCTAGTATGATAAGACTCCCATGTTTTTTTTGTTGTTCGAAACAGGGGAGGGATAAGACTAGTCGATAATGCAGTGCTGCAATTCCCACTGATTGGCCTAGTCAGTGGCCGCAGCATGATAAGTGACACCTAGTATCTAGTATGTTCGATCTCCTCAAAAAACCCAAGCTCATTCGAAAGATCATCGATTTCTGTGTAAGATAAACTACTGCTGCATTTTCCAAACAGCGGAGAAAGTGTTTGCTGCAGCGATTGAAGGTCGCCCTCCGCGCAGCCGCATTCGGCGTTTCAATTCAGTTTTTTCAGCAATCGCCCGGTCCCTTTCGATTTGTACTATAGGTGCGCGTCCCACGGTCACGTATGAATAATTCTACGTGTCGTTGATTGTTTAAACAAATGGTTCTGAATGATTATGAACGTGAAATGGTAAAGAAATTTGGATGCGGGCAATGAAGAAAGAAGATTAATTTTTCTAATAATTTGATCATTTTATCAATATATTTTTTATTTTACAAGTACGACAAGTATGACGTGTCAACAACATGAGATGTGATAAACTACTAATGACAATATTACTCTTAAATAAAAATTCTTATTCTTATGAGCTAAACTATTATTTCGCTCGCCTTGAGTATTTAATATTAATTAGTAATTCGTACTATTCTTATCAAGCAATTCTTATTCTTATAAACTAATTTTTATTCTTCATGTTGTTTTTATTCTTTATGTTCTTCTTTCTTCTTAGTAACTATTCTTACGCTACTTTTCGTCATCCGAATCGAATGTAACGAAATCGAATTCATCCTCACCGTTTTCTTCGGTTTCAACCGACATAGCCAATATATCGTCCACGAATATTGGCGTCGTTTGACCTGTGTACCAGAGAGGCTGCAGTTTTTTGTCTTTTGAATGAGCTTAGGTTTTTTGAGGAGATCGATCATACTAGATGCCTAGATACGAGGCGTCACTTATCACACTGCTGCCACTGATTAGGCCAATCAGGAGGGCTTGCAGCACTGCATTATCGAATAGTCCTTTCCCCCTACCTGTTTCGAGGAAAAAACAAAACTTGGGAGTCTTATCATACTAGAAACCGGATTTTTTAATTAATTTTTATTTTATTTTTTTATGGCTTTGCCAGGTTTTTTGCATTACAGCTTCGCCATTTCGTGTTCCCCTATTAATGACGTGACTAATTATATATCATCTGGTAGTCTTATCGAACTAGGTTTAGTGTCGTGGGTTCTCCTACTATTAGGTGTATACTTTTTCTTTGGCAACAAATATAATGACTATAGTAATCTGGGACTAAATTGTCATGACTTCGAGATGGTTTTTCGTGCTAGATGAACTGTCAACTGCATACATTTTTTTGACAAATCTCGCATGAAAAAACAATCTCGAAGTCACGAGAATTGTGTCCCTGGTGGTCCATTTAACACATGCCTTTTTTTTTTCATTTTGTCCACGATAATTTTATCATACATTTTTCTACTGTTATTTTTCTCTTCTCTAAGTCATTAATATGTTTTTCAATAATAGAGTCTTTAATCATTTCTTTTGTTCTCTTTTTCTTTGGATGACTGGTACCAACTTCTTCATTTTTCTATTTTCTTTCAAAATGTATTGCTTCCTTTTTTAATGTAGGTACTGATATAGAAATAGTACATTGTTGTAGAGGCTGGAAAGTAAGCAATAGATGGACGAGTTTGTTTGAGGGCCGACGCGTAGCGGAGGCCCTCGAAAGTACGAGTCCATCTATTGCACTTTTGGCCGAGACTAAACATTGTGCTTTTCACGACTAATGCGAGGAAATCATCATCATCATCATCATCATCATCATAATCATCCATCCCGTCCATCCCGTCCATCCCGCCCATCCGTCCATCCCGTCCATCCGTTCATCCATCCAACCGTCCATCTTTCCATCCGTCCATCCCGTCCATCCCGTCCATTCCGTCCATCCGTCCATACCGTCCATCCGTCCATCCCGTCCATCCAGTCCATCCCGTCTATCCCATCCATCCGTCCATCCCGTTCATTCCGTCCAACCCGTCCATTCCGTCCATATGTCCATCCCGTCTATCCGTCCATTCGTCCATCCCGTCCAGTCCGTCCGTCCGTTCATCCGTCCATCCGTCCATCTAGTCCGTCCCTCCGTCCGTCCGTCCGTCCGTCCGTCCGTCCGTTCGTCCGTTCGTCCGTCCATCCATCCATCCATCCATCCATCATATGCAGCATACGATTACTTTTGATTGGTCCAATAGTGTCGTTTCAGCACGCCAGGAATGAAATTCAGAAATTATCTTTCAAAAAGTCGTATCGTATTATGAAATACATATACTGATACGTCTTGTTTTCGATTAGTGTAACATTGTTGTCGTGTTTGCGCGCCATAAATGAATCAGCTCGAAAATGTGGCCATAGATAACCTAAATCCAGTACTCAAAACTGCCTATATATGTACATTTAACAGCTGACTCATTTATGGCGCGCAAACACGACAACAATGTTACACTAATCGAAAACAGGTCGTATCAGTATATGTATTTCATACAGTGTTGCCACCTCAGTGATTTTGTCACTAGATCTAGTGATTTTCAGAGCTGTACGGCGATTTTCTGAAATCTTAGGTAGCTATAAATTATTTTAGTGACTTTTAGTGAAAATTGAAGCATTTCGAACAATTTTCAGAATTTATAGTAAGCCTTGTAGGAAAAACTGTTAAGCTCTCCACAGACAGACCGCAGCGCGGGCGTGCGCGCGACGGTGACACGCGCGCTGCATAACACTGAATCATATACGCTGTACCGCATTGTCAGAGTGTGTCACCGTATATATGATTCAGTGTTATTGAGTGTTGCGCCCCGCGCTTCGGGTTGTGGTGGCCTTAATGGAAACCTCCAGAGCAGAAAATGGCTTCCACCAACGGCTCTCAATGGCATCCCATTCATACTTACTCTTTCTAACTTCAGTTTTACTGCCATCGTTTCTAAAATCACCGACACAGAGGCACCAGAATCGACAAGCGCTTCACACAGATTTTCCTGAATACTTACTGAAATGAAAGGAGCCATATTTACATAATTATTTACAATTTCTCTATCTAACCTATATTTATCGCTATGTATACGCCCTAGACATGATATATTGGCATTTGTGTCCGGGTTTTGCATTACCCACTGCCGCTCCCCCGGACTTTCTAACGACGTGGCAACACATTTGGATGTCCCCTCGATGTTGAAGGCGCCGGCCCGCGTTGCAACTGCTGCTGCTGGAAGCTCCTTGGACGCAAATCGTACCTTCGGTTGGGTGTTGCGCTCGCCGCAAACCTTGGTGAAAGCTGACTCCTCTGTATTGTTTGCGGTGTAACCATTTGGTAGGGAGATTGATATCTACTCCCCGGCGTCTGAGCGACATTCGTGCTAGCGTCTCCTGCCTCCGGCCAGGTTAACGGTTCGTTTGCTCTGAAAGTTGGCAAGTTGACATTGTTCGGAATACTTTCCGGAGCGACGTCAGCCATTTGCCTTATTGTCTTTTTCAGTTCTTCTTTTGATGCAAACAGTCGTGTGGCCAAGAGCATTTTATATTTATTCTGCACTGACGACATGAAATGTCTAATGAATTTATCCTCACCAGTTAATTCTGTTTTTTTCCGCCAAACAATCTAGATTATAGTAATATTGTACTAAATTTTCTGACGGGCTTTGCTTACGTGAATAAAATTGTTCGGCGATGGCGAACTTTTCTTGTTCTGGCGACCATGACTTAATCGCAGCGATGGCTTCAAATTGGACCACGAAGTCCTGAACATCTGTTTCTCCGTTGAATGTGCAGTTGCTCTCCATTTTCTTTTCTTCTTCCAAACCTTATTATTGAATAACTTTCTCGGCGATTACTTATTACTCAGTCATTCGTATACAAATCACTTTTTTATACTTAGAACCTTCTCACTTGCAGCGACTAGGCGTATGACCGTGCATCCATCATACTGTTAGGACCTTCACGTGGGTCCTGGGATGTAGTTCTTCTTCTGATTGAAAATGCAAATATAACTTTAGTTCAAATTTATTCTTAGTCTCTCTCATTACGAATGTACAAATTTATTTTATGTTTCGATACTGACATTCGGCTGCTCTTTTTAATTTAAATTTCCAAAACATTACCATAGAGCTTCAGCGTGCCATTATCCTTACAGTACCATAATCCATTACACTGCGCCCATTATGCGCTCCCCAGCAGATTCCCGATAAGCATCTAAGAATATTGAAATTACGTTCACATCTCGTAGTTACATATTTATTCACAGTGAGATACACCGGTAAGCTTGGAGTCTAGAACTACTCCTAAGAATTTGACGTCATTAGTCTTGTCTTGATTGGAATCGAGATATTATTGAACTTTACATGTACAGGGGGGCCTACGCATTCTGGAAAACAATACAACCCTACTCTTGGACACAGATAAACCCAAACCATTCAAATTCAGCCATGATTTTAAAAACGAAAGAGAGTAAGTTAGAGATTGGCAATTTTCCTCAATCGATTTACCTGATTTGTATATAAGGAGATCGTCTGCGTATTGTAATACGTTTGCTGATGCCTGCAATGATGTTTCTAGTCTAGATCATACGTATAGATGTTATAGAGCAAGGGACTGAGTACAGAACCCTGTGGTAATCCTTTCGATACTGTTCGAGAGAGTTTGACTTGTTCAATAAATAGATTAATGTATCTTTCACTCAGCATATTAATAATAAAGATTGACAAAATCGGAGGCACATTTAAGCAGCGCATTTTTTTTCCCAAGGACCGATATAAGAACATTGTCATAAGCTGAGCTTATATCTAAGAAAGTAGCTACTACTGACTCGTTGTTTGAAAAAGCTAATCTTATATCTGTAGTGAATATTCCTAAGCTATCCTTAGCTATATCCTTTGTGTGTGTTTCTACTTTTCCTAAAACCGAATCGAGAAGTTGCTAATAGACTTTTACTCTCTAAAAACCATTCTAAATGGTTTTTCACTAGATGTTCTGTTGTTTTCATTAAAACTGAAGAAAGGACTTTTTAGAAACTTTTATACGAAAGTGTTCAAACTGTTCGCCTTTGGATAAGCTTCTCTAACGGCTTCAGCCACCCTTTTTAGGCTATATTTTCTTCAAACTTTGTCGTGAAGCGACAGTTAAAAAACTAAGAATAGACCTAACCTACGTAGGGAAATCAAAAAGTTCTTTGAATAGGGTCAAAAACAAATGAAAATCAAAAATTTTTTATTTTATTTTGTTACATAATTTCCTTCTTGTTCTATACATTTCTGAAACCGTTTTGCAATTTTTTTTATTCCATCGTAAAAAAAGGATTTTTCTTGAGTCTCGAAAAACTCCTCTACGGCACCCATAACCGCGTTGTCATCGTCAAATTTAATTCCGCGAATGTGCTCCTTTAGTTTCGGGAATAAGTGATAATCACTCGGAGCTAAGTCTGGCGAGTAGGGCGGATGATCAAAGAGCTCAAAACCAGCTTGGCGAATTGCAGTGAGGGCCATCTGTGACCGATGAGCTGGAGCGTTATCATGGTGGAAAAGCACTCCAGCACGCAATTTTCCTCGACGTTTTTCCTTAATTGCTTGCCGCACTTTTGGGATCAATTCAGTGTAATAGGCACCAGTAATGGTTTTACCTTTTGGCAGATAATAATCAATAAACAGGATTCCTTCTGCATCCCAGAAAACTGAGGCCATTACTTTACCCGCCGTCGGAAATACTCGGAATTTCTTTATTGGAGGTGAAGATGGACGTTTCCAGGACATGCTTTGCTTCTTCGTTTCAGGATCAAAATGGTGAACCCATGTTTCATCCGTAGTTACGAAACGGCGATAAAAAGTGTCCGGGTTACGATTGACTATTTCAAGATTCCGCTCTGAAACCTCCACACGCAAGTCTTTGTTTGCCTGAGTTAACATTCGCGGATCCCATCTTGCTGGCACTTTTTTAAAACCCAAAACATCCGTTAATATTGAATGTACACTACCAAATGAAAACTTAAGGGTCTCTGCTAGATATTTAATTGTAAGTCGCCTGTCCTCCAAAACCATTATCTCAATTTTTTCAACGGTTTGTGCGTTGACTGAGGTAGATGGACGGCCGGAGCGGGGATCGTCTTCACAGCTAGATCTGCCTCTTTTAAACTCTGCAACCGAGTAAGCGACAGTGGAATAGGGTAAAGCATCAGTGTCTACAGTTTGCTGAATGTCCAAAAAAATTTCCTTGGTAGTCATATTTTTCATACACAAGTACTTTATCACGGCACGTAACTCATTTTTTTCCATAATGTGATATTTTAGTCGACTTGTTTCCCGAAATATCAATTTACTACGTAATGGCGGGAACGATTCGAATAAAAGTAACGGTCAAATATTACATGACACTGACAGCTCAGAATAAAATGAAAAATAAAAATTTTATAAAAAAAAATAATTTGCAATAAGTTTAAAAAAATATTTACAGACGAAAATGAGAGATGTGTAGTAGGTGGACGGAATGGTGTGTGTAAGAGTAGGAAGATGGAGCGAATACCCGATGACGTTGCGATGGTTTCGGTGAAGCGAAGATCCGATGGCGATGTGAGCGTGTAGAACGCTCAGAAGGGCGCTACAGCGCCTGGTGGCGCCCAGGCAAAGGCGCGTAGCAGGCGATACAGGCGCGCGTAAGTCCTCGTAAAAGGCGTAAGGCACACGAAGTGCACGGTGAGGACACAGACGGTGCAAGGTACAAGCGTACAGGCGTGGGCAGCGGCGCTCAGTGTATGAGCGGACAGCTGACAGGGCAGGCGCGGCAGCGCGCGGTGCGAATACAACCGGAACACGGATCAGGGGCGGCAGCGCCCGGTACAGGTGGAGATGGAGACAGCTGGCGGAGACTCGAGACAATTTAGCGAAGACTTCAAGACAACTCGCGGAGACATGCAGGATATTGACGCGAGGCTTGTAGAACCCTGGGACCAGCTTGGCCCCAGGATTGGCCTTTTCGAGTTCTTTCTTGTAGGAAAGCTGACGAAAATCTGACTCAATTTGGCTTTTGTACCGCCTCATATAGGCTTCTGACGGAGCTCCGCTCTCGAGGACCCACACGTTAACCGAAAAGCGATATTGGTGTGCGGTTTTTCTCATTAAATGTGGGTATTCCAATAATGGGTATTTTTTGGATTCCATAGTCCATTGTTAGTGAATATTGATTGATATTTCGTGCGAATGTAATTTCGTCTCTACTCACAGATTCTTGTAAAAACCACTCACAATAAGCACGACGCACCGTGTAGTCGCGCTGCAACATCACCTGAACTTTAAGAAACTTGTAGGGATGTTTTTTGTTATTTTTTAATACTTTGTGAACAGTAAGTACTATTATGTTATGGACACCAAATACGAGACCCGTTCTTTTTGCGCTGTGCTGGTAGTTGGACGTTCTCGGAAGTGCTGAAGAAGTCGCCGTTCTACTGATAGTCTAACGTTAAATGCCGCCATAATTAATTCGTGGCATTTTTAACGGTGACTGATAATTGTCAACTTAGCTGTCAATGTTAGAACTTTTCGGTTACGATTATCTAAAAACCTAACAACTCAAAAATGGCATTACTTTTATGCAACAATAAAATTTGAATAAACCTACTTGGTTAGAATTTAGTTTCTAGAGAAGCGTTTCTCTTTTGAATCTGTCCTCGTCCAAATCCAACGTACAGGTCGATTCACAAGAGCTGGCACGAATGGGTCGAATGAGAGAATGAAAGTATCTATGTGTTACCTATTTGCATACACTTCACACAAATGTGAAAATGACATACATCAATCATTTTCCTACAAAAACGTCGCAGTGACATCACTTTCGTTCAATCCATTCGAGCCAGCTCTTGTGAATCGATCTGTACTACGAATAAAGTCCACAGCCTACTGAGAATCTGACCTACCTACTCAGAAAAAGGCTGACTAAGAATTTGCTTAATATACAGGGTGAAATTTTGACGTAATACAAATTACGTGTTTCCTGCTCAGAAGATGCTGTATAATTAGATGGGTAAACTCGTTTGTTAAAATTCGTCTTAATTAAATATTGATAACTTTCTAACAAAAAAATAATTCACAAACTGAGAGTATACTTACCTAGCTACCCTACATTTGACACTTGATAGGTTTTATCGCTTTAATTAACATTTAGTGGATAATTTCAAATAAGAATATCAACATCGCAGGTAACCTAATTCTCTAGCTCTTATGCATTATTTTGGTTTAAGGCATGTAACGAAAAAAAACTGTAAAGGCCATGCCAGGATAAGCTAAGTGATGACATAAATAACATTTTCATTAAGCCATACAAAAAAGTTAAAAACTGCTGACTAAACTTTTCAATTATTTTTTTTGCCTACTTACATTTAAGCGACCGCTCCAATTTTTTCACCAGTGATACACCCACTAACAAGCTATAACATATATTTTTCACCTCACTAGCTCGGAAAGCCCTTTTTGTTTGTTTGATATCTATTGAGAAAATCGCTTTTTATCCACATGTGAAGAAAGAGTTTTGACATTTGAGGGCAGCTTAAGTGATATTTGACAGCTAACAAAACGTAAAACGTTAAAAGTGCTGAATTTTTAAAATCACTATTAATGAATTGCATCGAGTATTAAACACTAAATACAGTCTTACAACTTTATTTTAATTCATAAATATAAGCATTCAACATTAACCTTCATTCTTGTTGTAAAAACGGATAAAATGTTATGATAGTCCAAGTAAGTCGATGTGCGAACAAAACGCATCCGAAATAATAATAAAAAAAACTTAAGTCAAAACTTTTCAATTAAATATTCGCATGTTTTTCTAATTATTTTCCTCGCTGTAGTGAGATGAAAAGTTTTGTGTTATACACGGGTGAAAAGTTATTTTACGTCTCGTGTGTTGAAACACTCACTATCGAAAGGATTCTATTTTTGAACCACTCGCTTCGCTCGTGGTCAATCATAGAATCCTTTCGATAGCTCTTGTTTCAAATGAACACTCGCTGGTAAAATACAACTTTCCCCCCTTGTATAACAAATAACTATTTTTCAAAATTATTGCGAAGGGAGAACTTGGAAAAATCTTTACATAAAATACTTTACATACATTCCCAAGACACGCTATAACGCAAAGCGGAAATGATCGAGACCTCTTTGCATACTAAATACTGGCCACTTACATTTCATTACATTTAAAAAATATATTTAAAAAAACCTTTCGCAGCGGAATATTTAATTAACTCCTATAAATTGTCGTACGTTACGGAAATATTTTACTAATTACAATATAAGTTGTATACTTCAGTTGACGTATTTCAATTTTATTTATTTAAAAGTACAAGTTCGGTCTAGACACATAACGAAAAAAAGCTATCGTTGCTTTATAGAATATACGCCTGATAGCAACGAAATTCACGCCATCAAGCAATATTTCTGTGAATGTGCGAATGGCTTACGGACAGTTGGATGCTGCTCACACGTGGCAACAGTTATTTATTTTCTATCCTACGGAAGATACCTTTCTGAAATACCAAGGCCTGCTGAAAAATTGACGAAATTGTTTCCTCAAAATAATATGATTGTTGTTATAAATGAGAATAGTGACGATGACGACTAATCAAACACTAAGAAAACCTATGACTTTTAGTATCAGTCGGTACAATGTTTATTTTATTACTTAACACATAAACAGGACTACAGATTTAAGTTATATTCTTTTCATGCTGAATATAACTATTTAATTTTAATGATTAAAGCATAAGGCCAAATTGTAAATAATAACCGCGTAAAAATATGAACATAAACGAAATATAAGTAAAATGTATTACAATCTTTAATTTTCCATGTTGATTAATAATAACAAATGCAGCAATATCCTTTAAATATTTATCAAGTACTAGGTAATCACAATAACAACAAGTCATTATTCATTCAAGCATTAAAAGTCATTATTCATCAATTATTATTTTAATAGTTACTATTACGGCAGAAAAGGTCATTCCCACAATTCGGACAATACAGGTCTCTTGTTTCTAACTCATATACTTCGTCGTCGGGAGACCAGTGCTGTCGACGACAATTCTCACAATAGCCTGTGGCCATCATGCCCTCCTCCTCCAGCGAAACGGTGTAGTTGGGCAGTTTTTTAAAAAACATTTCCACGTATATGGAATGTGGGAGTCTCAAGCAATACAGCGTATAACGCATGTTTTCAATCTAAATAAATACATAAATATTTATATGATCTACTTACAATTAAGTGTTTATTAATTATTTTTTGAATGCACGGGAAGCCTTAAACACATTACCTGTTCAAAATATGGAAGTGTATTTAAAAAACTCATATCGCTCGTCTATATACTGAAAAATTTTCTCGATTGAGAGGCAATATAGTTTTAATATTTTTCTGGAAAACGCATACGTACTACTGCAGTTCTTTTTGTTGATGAATTCATATTTTATTTATTTTATAGCTATTACTTAGTTTCCGTAACGTACGACAATCGATAGAAGTTAATTAAATAATTCCGCTGCTAAACGTTTTTTTAAATATATTTTTTAAACCTAATGAAATGTAAGTGGCCAGTATTTAGTATGCAACATGCACGTTTCTCTAAAGAGGTTTCAATCATTCCGCTTTATATTACAGCAGCGTTTCTAGGGAATGTATGTAAAGTATTTTATGTAAAGATTTTTCCATGTTCTTCCTTCGCAATAATTTTGAAAAAAATATATGTTATAGCTTGTTAGTTGGGTGTATCACTGGTGAAAAAATTGGAGCGGTCGCTTAAATGTAAGTAGGCAAAAAAAATAATTGAAAAGTTTAGTCAGCAGTTTTTTAAATTTTTTGTACGGCTTAATGAAAATGTTATTTATGTCATATAATCATCCTTAGTAAATGTACAACATATATGACGCACGACAAAATCGGCTGGCTAGAAAAAAAAATATGAAAGAAAACGATTTTTCGTTTTTTTTTTTTTTTCTTTAAGCTATTGAGTTTAGGGGTCTGAAATTTTGCAGATTAATAACTAATGTGGTGCCATATCATCCATAAAAATTACAAGCCGAAACTCGCTGGGGGCAGAATCACTTAGCTTATCCTGGCATGGCCTTTGAAATGAAAAAAATTAATTAGATAGCGATATTTTCTAGCATGAAAACAATAGTAATGAGTCCCTCACTCGTGAGGTACCTCGTTTGAGTTCCTCATCGCGACAAAATGAGGGAGTACTCGAATTGCAACTTTGAACCACCTCATTTAGCTCCTCATTTTCTATCACGAGGCGCGAGGATAGAGTACGATTCGCGAGGTGCGAGCACAGATAACGAGGCGCGAGGCGCGACTCGGCGCGAGCACAGATAACTCACTATTTACTCACGGACGGATGGTGGCATATTTAGTCTATACTCAAACTCACGAGCGAGAGAATCGAGCATTCGAGGGAGACGGATTTACGAGTTTGATGGAACAAACATTATTTGTTACTAAATGAATATTAATTAAAATATTATTTGACAAGTTGTTTATATAAATAAAAACCAGCCAAGGGCGTGTCGGACACGCCCAGTTACGAAAAAATCCTTGCATATCTTATTAATTTTTCTATTATTTATACTTATACTGTCCGTAGTCCGTGTTTTAACAATATTTTTTATAGGTGAGGCATGGCGAAACCATAAGGGTTCCGTTTTTGCTATTTCGGTTCAGGAACCCTAAAAATGGTCTTAAAACTTGTATTATATTTAATTATATCCACTGTAGGGATGTGCCTGACGGCGGCTCGGCCACGACTTCGCCGCGCGTTTAGCGAGCGGCGCGGCGAGCGTTTTATCAGTTCATTGCCTGTGCCGCCAGGTAACCAAACCACTGTAGTACGTACGGCGAGCGAGAGCGACTCAGCCGCGCACGCAATGAACCAGAAAACGCTCGCCGCGCCGCTAAACGCGCGAAGTCGTGGCCGAGCCGTCACGTTGTATGTTACTGTGGTGGGTGTGACTGATTTTATACTACCTAGTAAATTTGATTTTCGAACTTCGTATCGTGCCGCCCGCCCGTTCACGCTAATAGTATTAAACAGAAAAGTGAAAAAGACGTTAAAGACGGCACGATTTGAACTTTGAATTTCACAGTAGGTTTCATAGTGAGTGAGGCAAGGTGAGAAAAAATAGTCACAAAATAAGTAGTTAAAAAGAAATTTTAATAAATTAGAAAACAATTACTACATGTTTCCGTGCAAAAATAAAATCATGCGTACTTTATTCCCATGCAAACGATTGCGTCTGTCGGTAATTACATGGCCTGCTTTCGAGAAAATTCTTTCGGACGGGGTTGATGTAGCTGGTATACAAAATTGTTTTTTTACAATATCGTACAGTCGCGGATATATATGTTTTTTTGTGTTCCACCATAATAGACAATTATTAGACTTTCTGTTTACAGGGGGTTCGTCCAAATATTTTTCCACTTCTATGATGGCACCTGCAGTAGGATTTTGATTTTTAATTGTGTCCATCACTTTGATGTCAAAATCATCCCAAATACTAGGGGTTTCAGTCGCAACGTTTTGTATGTTTTCTGGTAGTATTTCAGTGTCGTCATTGATTTTAACAGCTCTAGCTAAATTTGTTAAGTTGATTTTTGCTCGATCAACACTACTTTGCTTTTCATCTGGAAACCCATACTTTTTAAATCGTGGATCAAGGAGTGTACTCACGGCAAACAATTTATTGTCTTCTATATTTCTGAAACGTGACATCAGATCTGTATAAAGCTTAAAAGCCATGTTGGTAACTATTTCAGGAATACCTTCTTTAGCCATAAACGATTGGCACTTGTTTTTTAACAAATTTGCTAATATTATAATTTGCGATATTGTGACGTGCTTCTCTGCACTCATAATTTCTGTGACAGATTTGAAATGTCTCAATAATTCACAAATATTGGACAAAATATCAATATCCCCAGGAGTCAAGTTTGGTGTATTGGGATATTCTGTAGCAATTGTTGTAATCACACTTTTTTTTGTCTGCAAGATCCTATCAAACATGTCATAGGTTGAGTTCCAACGTGTTATTATGTCCTGTTTCAATTTTAGCTGCTTTTCCCCAAACTGATTTTGTGTGGCTTTGAGGCGCTCACTGGCCAAAACGCTTCTGCGAAATAACTCTACTATGGATTTAACTTTTGTTTGAATATCTTTTATTTCGGTCAAAGACGCTTGTACTATTAAATTGAGTGTGTGTGCAAAACAGGGTATTGATTTCCATCGGAGCAACGCAATAGCAGCTTGGATATTTGCTGCATTATCTGCCGTTACGGATACTACTTTGTCCGTAATTTTCCAGTCATCACATATTTTTTTTAATAAATCTGCCAAATTTTGAGCAGTATGTCGCTGCACGTCAGGAATGCATTCTAGCATGTACGATTTTAGGTTTGTTTCTTTATCGAGAAAATGACCTGTTACAGCGACATACTGTTCATGAGAAGCCGATGTCCAGGCGTCAGTTGTTAAGGCAATGTATTCTGCTTGTTCGAGCTCTTTTTCAATGTTTTCTTTGACGGAGTTATAATATTTTTGTAGTAGACCATTGCTCACAGTTTTTCGGGTAGGTGTTGAATACGAAGGACACAATTCGTGCACAAAGGCATTGAACGCATCATTTTCTACAATTGAAAAAGGTAAATAATTTTTTACTATCATATTAAGTAACAGTTTGTTAATTGTTTCTTGTTTTTTTACTGATACCGGTTTTGGGAAATATGCACTGATTTGGGTATTTTTTTGTGTAGGACGAGTTGAAAGCGGCTGGTTTTTATCCTGTACTTGTATTTGTGTTAATACTGTTGATCCATCTTGGCTAGCTGAAGACTGTGGCACCGGGATAACTTGTGATGTAATCAGGGCTGTACTACTACCAGTAGAAATCGTAGTAGGGATGAGACTGGCGAGAGTATTGCTTTGACCGGCTAACACAAGCGGATGGTAGGATTTTAAATGTCTTGTTAAATTATAAGGCCCTGCACCCTTAAAAGACAAAACTTTCAAGCATATCGTGCATTTAGCCTTATTTTGCCCTAGGTCTGTAAAAAACTCCCAGGTTTTTGACCTCTTTACCGGTGGAACCATGCTTAATTATTATTCTTATACCTACAAGATTAGCATAGCAAGCACGTACGTGCTACCACCAGAAACACAAATTAATTAGTTAATAGGTTTTGTCAACCACCATGCACGATAAAAAGCAAATTCAATAATGTTAGTTCGTTAGTTCGTTCGTTTATCTTCACTCACACACACAAGAGAAAAGTACATAGGCACTACCTAGATATTCGGTTTAGTTAGGGTTAGTTCGTTCGTTTATCTTCACTCACACACAAGAGAAAAGTACATAGGCACTACCTAGATATTCGGTTTAGTTAGGGTTAGTTCGTTCGTTTATCTTCACTCACACACAAGAGAAAAGTACATAGGCACTACCTAGATATTCGGTTTAGTTAGGGTTAGTTCGTTCGTTTATCTTCATTCACACACAAGAAACAAAAGTACTAAGGCACTACCTACTCGGTACCTACATATGCGGTTTAAATTAAAAAAAATGCAAACGATGTTAACACTATCACTCGATCACGGTACACTTACTCAACCAATGTTATAGGTCAACCGGCAGTTAAAAAATACGTATTGAAATTAATTTAATAATTCTGGGCATTGCATTCATTGCGGCGCATAAACGATATGATCTATTGTTATTGCGCGCTCGCGCTCGGCATCGGACGGAAAGCTACGCAGTGTGTGTTGCCGCCTTACTCCAAAAGTGCTAATACGCTAATACACTGTAAAATGTAAACCAGTATTTAGAAGAAAAGAATAGGTAATATGTTCAATTATTGTTAACATGAAGTCAAAGACGACCTTATAGTATTATGCCAAAAGTAATTAGTTAGTTGAAGGCTAGAGGTATAATTTTTACTTTATTAATATTATTTTTATTTTAGATGGCTATGTTAGCTATGTAATGTATTTATAAACTTGGTTCTAAAAGTTATCATGTAGGTACCTATTTAATATATTAATATGTACTGTACTACGTACCTAGTTAATGTTTTTGTAAAAATGTTGCAATACAATACAATAGGTACAATTAAATCAGTAGCTGTCCCAAAACTCACCAAATAAATACATTTTAAAAACGAATATTTCACTTGATGTCACTAAACTAAAAGAAAAAAAAGTTTGGTCGACTTTAGAAGTCGCTGAGCATTTTAGTACTTTGTCACTTTCAATATCGTGACATATTTCAAACTTTACAGTATAGCTGGTCATTGCGACAAAGTACTAAAGTGTTCAGTGACTTCTGAGGCGGATTGTGGGTAATAAAATATCTATTATGAATAAGTAATTTAATTCACTAAATCTAGTGACAAAGTCATTAAGGTGGCAACACTAGATCCACTTGCTCCGCGGCCGCGCGGCGGCGGCAACCGACCGACCGACCGACTCCCTCCCTCTCACCTCACATTTAGTGCGAAGCGGCAACGATGCGCGCGGCGCGCCTCGCTACGCACTTCATTCAACTCAACTTTGCGTTGCGAGTTTTAATTCCTCACACCTCACCTCACCTCAAATGAGGGGTACCTCGCGAGTACCTCACGAGGCAAAATGAGGTCCTCCCTCATCCTCATTTAAAAAGCAAGAGTTACACAACACTAGAAAACAACAAGAAGGAGTATTCAAATTCGATTGTTCTAAGCTTTGTTCGACGCTGCTGGATTTCCTATACTCCATGTAAAGCTTCTTCCGGACGCCTTCCATGTCAGCTTTTTACGAACTTTGGCTCACACCATCTCTTTAATATATTGAGAACACTGCTTATTTATTGTATGTATTTTGCATATATATGTTGTATATGGTAGTATATTTTTATTAGGTTTCTTTATATTATGAGTTTATGTATTGTATTTACTAAAAGTCGTATTGTAGCCTTTGCTTTGTCCGACTGTATTATTTTTACTTACTCTTTGTCGGTCCCTTACTAAACGCTCCTTTCATCCACTCAAAGGTTGACTGGTAGAGATCCCTTAAAGGGATAAGTTCGCCTTTGTACATGCATTTCAACGGTTGTCAATAATGTATTTCTTTTTTCCTTATTTTTGTACAATAAAGAGTTTACATACATACATACTTTCTGAGCTGTAGCATTCCACTTCCTGCGGAAGTCGTCCATGTTTTTGGCCACTTTTCTCGTCTCCTTTAAGATACCTTTGACTTGGGGCAAAATTAAAACCACTTGAAACTCTTGGAATATTGTTAAAACAGCAAAAAAAAATTTTTAAAGTCGATCAGAATGTACGGTACAAATCCTATTTAACCACCGCTTTATGTAGTCAACGTCAATCCACCGGTTGCTGATAGAGCAACTAAAAAAGCTATGGAAGCTATCGATTGGATTGGACCCCTTTGTATATAGTGGACACTTCAAGTCTGACATGCTTCTAACGATGAATTTCCAAAAAGTGGCCGGTTGTAATATCGCCATGTAACAACTGAAGCTTTGTGTTCACTAGTATAGTAAGTATCCTTTTCCTGTTTAATTTGTCGTCTGTTATTAGAAGTCGAGTGTAATTTTATTATATTTGTCGTCGAATCTTCTTTTATTGCAGATAGCAATTTTGCAATTGTTACATGATTCTTGTTAACTTTTTTATTGATCTGTGAATTTCAATTTTCACATACATTATTGGTTCGATGACGTTCATTGTAGCTACACCATTCCTCAATACATTCTTCACTTTTCAGCTAGGTTCTTTCCATATAATTTTAAAATGTCTCTAATTTGGTATTCTTGATGTGTTCTCTTGAATCTCGGATATATGTCCACACATCTTGAATTTTGTCTTGAGGTAACAAAGAAAGTGCAGTGCATAATCCAAAAATTCGATGTAGAGTTTTCGTTTTTAATCCAATTTGCTTTGATTTTCGCCAGATGCTAGCATATAATAGCATTTTCTTATTACCACGTCAGGTATAATTTTATGCAAGGCGTTTATTACTCCAGTTTCGAAATCAGCATAAACTTTTGCCGGATTCCATTGCGGACATGTAGTTTTTATTAAATCGAATAAAGCTGAATAACTACTCTTTTTATCCGTCATTAAGGCATAAAATATTGGGATCACATTGGTGGTTTTTGATGTACTGCCGATGTCTCCTAAGATCACTAATTGTGCAAATGGTTTCGGTGCAGCCTTGAAAGTTCCATCGCCAAAAAATTCTTTCACATCGCCAAGTACCTGTTTTGAACTCCTCAAGTCAGAACAGTAATTTGACAGACTGGTCAAACCGATAGTCGGCTAGCAAGGAACTTCAATATCATGTAAGTTTGTAAAAATGGTTTTCTTAGCCTGCTGTGCTTTTTTTCGTGCCGAGTACAATGAGCATTTGACAGTTACAAACGGAACTTTAGAAACAATTTGTAAGCCTTTGTCAAATCGGCATTTGACAAAGGCTTACAAATTGTTTCTAAAGTTCCGTCGTAGCAACACCTTTTCATTTTTTTGAACAAAATTTCACATCAAATGTTAAAATTCATAATAATATCTGCCAAGTGAAATATTTCTCTATTGAAAGAAAACATAAAGCCGGCTTTATGTTTTCTTTATATACCTAAAATAGAATAGAAAATTATTTATTGTTTTTCATTTCTGTGTTACATTTTTTGTCCTAGGAAGGGTGTGTACTTAATGCAATATGTCCTAAAGATCTATACATTTAATATATGTCGTGTAGCCTATTAGCAGCTCACAAGGGTTTACATGAAATCATGAGTATTATTATTATTATTTTAAAATTGGTTCCCTCGTGGGGACGTTTCTTTTACTGACACGTTTATTTCTATCTTTCTTAGTTACATAGTTTATATCGCCTATTCTGTTACTGTACATCATTAGGTTGTATTGACCGTATCTTGTGTATTGTGGTCCTGACGTATCTAGTCCCGGTATACACATGCCTTAAAACTTGTCCAGCATGTCACGGTGTAGATCATGAATCCGAATATGCCACGGCTCATCATCTAGTAAGTCCCACAACATTTCCGTCGGGGTTGAGCGTGGAAATCCTCCTGCCGATTTAAGAGCCATTCGATATTGTCTCAAGTGTCAGGATATTAGTCTTACTTATTCTAGGGAGTAGCTGTACTATCCCATAGTCTAGTACTAGAAGTAGACATGCTTGTATCACGATGAGCTTTTTTTCTATATTTGCCTTGGAGTAGTAGCCAATTATTGGGGCGAGCATTCCTCTGATAGTTTTGACTTTTTTAATTACGCTTTTAACGTGTTCGTTCATACTTAGCCGTTTATCGAGCTGTACGCCTAGATATCGCACGCAGTTTTTATATTCCAGGTTTATATCTTTTAGCTTAACTGTCGGTTTATATCCACGAGGGTTTCGTAAGCTTCGTACTCGTTTTCTGGTAAACATAATACACTCTGTTTTGTCAACATTACACTGTAACCCCCAGCGTTCGTAGTAGTCAATTATTTCTTTTGCGGCCCAAGTCGTCCGTCGTGTAGCTTGGTCAGGTCTATGTGCCGAGTTTAATATGCACAGGTCGTCTGCGTATTGGGATAGCATTTGTCCGGCGATTCTGGCTTTTGGTATGTCATGTACATAGAGATTAAATATGACTGGGCCCAGTATAGACCCCTGCGGCACGCCGTGCGGCACATCCACGTCGTCACCGACGGTTGTTCAAAACTTTCCTCGAATCTTCCTGCACGATAAGTAGTTTTCAATCATTTTGATGACGTTGATGTCGATATTCTTTTTTGTTAATTTATATATGAGGCCTTCTTCTAGTGCATCTGATATGTACTTACAGGTTCGGAGTATTTGAGTTCCGGTACCTCTATTCCGCATGAATCCGTGTTGATGGTCTGGAATAATCTCTTTGCATGCTTTTAGAATGCAACTAAGCATTATACGTTCACATACTTTGCCCATAATATTCAGTAACGTAATAGGTCTGTATGATTTCGCTTCTTTGTAGTTTTTCCCGGCTTTGTGGAGGAAAATACATTCCCCTAGCTTCCACCGTCTCAGGTAGTATCCGGTTTTAAGAACGTAGTTGATTACTTTAGTCAAGGCACAAAAAAATGCAGGGCCCGCTAGTTTAAGGGCATCTGCTTTGATATGATCTGGACCTGGTGCTTTTTTGTTTTTGAAGCTATATATTGTTTTTTTTACCTCTATCACGTCTGTTTCTTCCAGTGGTTGAAACGGTGTCATTTGTTCATGGCCTTCGTACTCTCTTAAAATTGGAGCTTCTTTTACGATTGCTGTATTGACTAATTTTTCTATTGTATCCTTTTCAGTGCTGCAACCATCTAAGAGTGGGAGTCTTTGGGGTGGTTTTTTAATTGACCTTTGAATTTTCCACATTCTTGCTCTATTATCTTTTGTACTTTCTATTATTTTTGTCCAGGTTGATTCTCGGTACTCTTGTAATACTTTTTGTAGTTGTTTTTTTAGATTATTGTAATTTTGTCTGGCTGCTAGAAGTCCTCCGGTTCTTTTTACGTGTAGCTTTGCAGAGTTACGATCTATTATCAATTGTTGTATTTCAGGCGGTAGCAATTCTTTCTTGTCTTGTATCTTTTTTGGTGCTACTTCGTCGAGAGCAGAATTAATAACTTTTTCTAGGTTTTCAATGTACCGTTCGCAGTCTTCGTCTGTAACAACTTGTGAGTTTGGATCTAAACTATTCTCTATTATACTTATGTATCGTTTAGCTAACTGTTCGTTTTCATAAAGTAAACGCATGCTCCTGGTCTCTTGTTTTTCTTCTTCCACAGTCATATGCATGCAAAAAAGCCAAGGAAGATGATCTGAAGATATGGATTCTAGCTGTTTGCAGGTTGTATTTGTATATTGAGGTTCACCAGTTATTAAGGCTACATCCAGTATCCCATTCCCAGCGTGACAAGGTCTTGACGGTAGGTTTGTATGCCTCAGTGTGCATAGCCCGTCGTGGACACGTTTTTGTACTTCTAATCCAGCTCGTTGCGTTCTGCTATGGTTCAAATGCGTCATACGTAGATTTAAATCTCCTATGTTCACCACGTCGCCATTTCCGAGAAGGTCTTCTATCTCATTACGAATGTTCCTGTATTGTGTTATGGGAATGTACAGGCCTCTTATTAGTATGGATTCTCCACTTTCAAGGTTCGTGATGAGTTTAACTGCTACTCCTTCGATTTTTCTATCGCTGTTATCATGCCCTGGTATTAATTCTATCTGACTCCACCTCAATCCTTTTTTTATGTACATTGCCGTTCCTAAATGTTGTTCCCTTATATCGAAAAGTTTGTCATATCCGTTGATATTTAATTTTTGTTTTTCAAAGTCTATTTTACATTCATTAAGAACTATAATGTGCGGGTCGATTTTTGTTACAATATGTTTTACTTTAGTAAATTTGTTTTCAAGTCCTTGCACGTTACAATGAAGGATTCGGAGATTTTTGGTTTTTTGCCTTATTGTTGTCTATCTGTTCCGAATTGAATTCGGAGCGTTTGTTTTGCAACTTGAACGCACCATCAACTGTCACCTGTCAGTTAGCGACATGATGACACTTGACGGTTTGGCTTGATTGTGCGTGGAGTTCTGTTGCCGCCATTATTACTTGTCGAGTTGTTGGTACCGAGTTTGCATATGTTGCCTTGAAATCTGTGATTGAATGTAAAATCATTTGTGATCCTTGTGAAAAGTACGTTTCTTGTGATCGATCGGCACACGAATCATATGCCTACGGGCATATTTTGGGGATTCGGTTTGTCGGTGTGGAATAACCTCGAAGCTCCCGGCCGGCGATTGCTGCACGGACGACAAACAGACATACACGGTACACAAACACAAATACACACCACATTGTCGTTCGCCGCCGTCGGGTACGCCAGGCCTTGACGCAGGCACCTGGGTAAGCGATAGTCTGTAGTATCATCGGAAATTATCCTGAACAACCCCTTAATCGTGCCGCCGCTATTTGTAGTTGTTTTGAGGGCTGCGGCGGACTGCCGTTTGCCCATTCAATCCCCTGGGAACAGTCAGGCTCTCCGGGTTACTCATAGGGCCCAGCGGCCCGAATCAGGCTGGTTGGATTGTGGCCCAGGCGGGATTGAACACTATCCATTACGAATTAATTGTACTTATGAGCTGCTGCATTTGTTGTTGCATTTGATTCATCAGTTTTTGTTGCATTGTCTGAAACATTGTGAACATTTTTTCAATGATGTCTTCATGTCCTGAAATAGATTTGTTACCAGCTACGTGAGCATATGACTTTTCCGGTATGGTTCTTCCCGAAGTAGTGTTTTGTTCTTGTTTTTGTTTCTTATTTGACTTTTCTTTTTTGTCGTTTGTTTGCTGGAAGCGTAGTCGTCTTTCTCTCTGTTTTTTAATTTCCTCTTGAAATAGTGGACATTTGGCCTGTCGAGCTGTATGGCTCTGCTGGTGACATTTTGAGCATGTTTCTATTTGTTTTCCTTCTATATCAGTTTCAGTTTCAACCTCATTTACTTGCCGGCGTTCGCAGTGTGCTTGAACATGGCCAAAGTTCAAACAGCGTTTACATTGTGTAACGGCTGTCAGTTTTACCTTGTATTTTTCTATCTTTACTCTCTGATACAGGATGGTTGTTATGTTTTTAATATCTCTCATATCTGTTTCCCCACAAAATATTAGCACAAGCGCAGAGTTACGGAGTGGCACTGCTCGTTCTGGTGTCATACCGTACCTTTCTTTTATATCCTGTATAATTTCGTCTTCCGTGTGTCCACTGGTGATAACTCCTTTAGCTACTACTTTTTTAGATGGACGTCTTTCAAATTTTGTTCCAAAAGTGTGGAATTCGAAATCTGGTCTGTTTTTTAGATCTTCCCGCAGAGATATTCTGTTTTCTAGTAATCTTGGTGTAAATAGTAACTTACCAGAACGTTTATCAGTTTTTAAATCGCAATTATGATCTTTTGCTATTTCTGTAATTTTTTTGAAAGCGTTTGTTGATTCTACCCAGCCTTCGTGTGTGCACACAAAAGGCGGTAGTTTCCTTTGATGTGGGATATTTACGTGCTGCAGTGCCGTTTTGTTTTTGTGTGCGCCTCGTGTTTGTGTAGGTGGTTTATTAAAAATCAAGTTCTAGTCATTATTTTGTTCAAGCTGTGACGTTGTAACGTGGCCTGAATCAGATTTGCCTCGCTTAGCGTCCTGGATGCGTTTACGCGGTATCGCACGTTTTCGTTGACTTGTTACGCTAGCTGCGCTCGAATCTCCAATTGTGTCACGGCTGAACGATGCTTTATCATCGTCAAATAAGTCAACCACCATATCTGTGCCTTCAAGATTGGTTAGGGCGTCGAATCTATTTTGTGTAGTTACCAGATTATTCTTTGGTTTCGGGTTACGAGTCTTGTTATACTTTTCTAGGTTATCTTTTTCTTTTTCTCGGCGGATTTGTTCGTGGCGATTATATACCTACAAGGCGTCCCACGGCTATGCCACATGGAGGGAAAGTACCTTTAATATTGTAGATTGAACATTTTACTGAAATAAAAATGTTCAATCTACTGTATGTATTTTAATTTAGAAAACAATTTAAACTGCATTCATAGATTTTTAAATAATTACATGGTTGAACCGGGAATCGAACCTGCTACACGAGAAAAAATGTATCCTGTAGCTTTATCATAACTTTATCATACCGATCGAAAGGCTTCATCATAAGGATTATTTTTTGCTTAATAACATAATGTCAGAAATAAAAGGAAGACCATGTGTTTTAACATTTGATGTGAAATTTTGTTTAAAAAAATGAAAAGGTGTTGCCGTAAGGACAGACAACTGACATTATCACTTTAAAAGTACCTAAAATTGACGAGCTACAAGCAGAACTTAGACGTATTATTCTAAATATCCACCACAACACGATCAAAAAACCAACAGGGAGCGAAATAATCAAAAGAGTGCGACTTTGTAACAGGTTCAGTATTATTTGAACCCTTCAGCGTACAACCATTTGCTGGAGATGGAATAGAATATTCATTTATTAAAGCATTATGAGCCGCTTGGTCATATCCTTTACTGGTTCTGTTTGGGGGGCCACGGCCACGAGGCTTAATATATATTGTTTTTCGGTATGACTGTGATTGATCGGATGTGTTTTGTCTGGATCCATTTCCAACACTATTGCTGTACGTTTGTTGGTGCACAGGTTGATGAGGTGAGGGATTCTGCTGAAAAAGAACACCTGCAAAAGATTTTTTAATTGGTGGATGACACTTTGCAGCCTCTCCATATGAGATACAACTATTGGCCATAGTTACTTTAATGTCCTATTGTCTCTTGTGTTCTGGACATGACCTGCTTGTAGCAAAATGTGGACCATTGCACCAAAAGCAGACGGCGTTTTCTTCATTCACTGAGCAAGTCTCAGCTGTATGCATTTGACCACATTTGTAGCACTGGGGTTTTGACCTACAATTTGTTTTAGTGTGGCCAAACTTGCAGCAGCTGAAACATTGCACTGTGGGAAAAATATATAGTTCTACCGGTATTGCGTTATAGCAAGAAAACACTCGTTTAGGGAGATGCTGTCCGTCGAAAGTTAGAACTACTGTTACAGACGGTTGCCAAGTGACAGAATCGTTGTTAGGAACTCTTCGGTTAAGTCTTCTCACCTTAACAACATTCCCATACCCAATAGGTACAGAAAAGCTGGCTACAATCTCGTCCTCAGACCATTGAGCTGGGATGCCACGAACTAAGCCCATGCGTGTGATGGAAATGAAGGGATGTACGCTGTCAGATTCTCGGCCTCAAGGCGAGAATCATGGAGGAATGAGTTAGCGTCATTCATTTTGGAAAAGGCCATTGATATGCGGGTCCTACCAATCCGTTTTACGCTTCCATTTATAATGCTACGGAAATTACTCTTTACCAAAAACTTCCCAAATGAGACTGGTTGTAACGACGAGTTTGCGTTTGTTTTATTTGTTTGGACGTGTATAGTAAACGGACTGACATCCGTACTGTACTAAGCCTCTAATAGCCCAGGTTACATTTTTTTATCTTCCCGCATTTTGTTCCATGATCTTTTAGTAATAGGACCCATTGCTACGTTGTGTTATTTTTTAATTTGGGTAAGTTTTAGTAACCGGAGGTTCACGAATTATGGTGAACTATTAGACTTTACATATTTATGTAAAAGGAAAGATTATAGCGAATGTATGTAAGAATTCTTAAATATAACCTACAGATAGAAATGGACAAAGGTTTAATAATTAGTATTATTTATTTGCTCTGGAAGGTATTGAATAGCAATATAGTATTATACTCTTAAAGGAGGAGCCCTCTCCCCGCTCCGTCCAGTAGAGCTCGGCACCACACTGGTCGCCCTCCCTCGAGCCTACCACGGATATTGCAAAGGGAACAACAAATTATGTCGCCCGTCTATAAACCGTAAGTATCAGTCACCAAATGAGTAAGAGGACAATCAAGAATGTAGTTACTCCTGTGGTAGGATTTTATTATTCCTAAGATTTACACGGAGTGACTACCCTACTCACTTGAGACTAACTCTATTCCCCCCTAGACTCTAGTATAATGAGAAGGTACTTCGGTTAGTATATGAGTATGTTGAAGGACGCTCCATTACTTAGTCTACAACCCAGATCGAGTAACTGGCCTCCCCCCACGTACCTCCCTAGGACACCCAGTTCCGCACGGATCACCTCTAGGGATGAATATCCTTAGCTGCAACCTCACTAACGACACCTATTGCCGAGCGAGTAAGTAGACACTCCGTGGGACTACGCATAGTCACTACGTGCCGATTGGTTAGACCGAACACTAGGAGGCAACTTCCAGCAAGCCAGAGGCGGCGCTGACCCTTGGAGACCATACGCATGTTGACAGCCCTCGCACCCCAATAGTAATTTTGGTAATCTACAGACTGCATAATGGGAGCTTCACATCAACTGTTGCTTAGCCTAGCCATCGCAACTGCATTGTCTGTACTATGGTACGTGATGGTGTAACTGCGTGCTATCTGGACCATTCCTCTTGGTCGGTCGTAACTATACTGGCATTTGTGCCTACCAGTATTGTCACTTCCCCACTCTCAGAATAATAGTACGGATAGAAGTGTGGGAAATACTTTCTCTATACCGGTCAAGATAGATACAAGTTTAGTGTTGAGAACTGGTAATTATTAGTGATTTAATTTAGTCTCAAGTATCATGAAAACCCAGTTCTAGTTTCAAATAGGTTAACAGATTTTATACCAAAACCAGGGATGAATTTTGAAAATGATATTCTTCCACAAGAACAAATAAAATAGGTAAAACAATACACTATAAGTCTAAATGGATTTGTATATCCACACAACAAAGGTAATAAACCGTAATAATATTGCCATTTATCCATTCTTATCAGTAATTGATCAATTACTTTCCAAAGATAAATTCATGTTGAAAACACAAGGTTAAATAACATTAAACCCTATTAAAATTATACTGGAAGTCCTTACCTATGTAACACAGTTGTTTCACTGTTTAAATACTCTGAGGTATTATCGGAGATAAGTTTCCCAGTAGGATACAGGATCTTCAATAAATTATATAATATTCGCTTCAGATATTACTTCAGGACGGAAGTACGATAACGTAAACACACAAGGGCTTCAGCCAGAGAATTGTTCGGGCCCACTGTCAATTTACCGAAGATGATTCCTTTCGGATTTCAAAAAGATTTAAATTTAAAATATAATTCCAAGAGAAAGACAATATCAAAATAAACTCAATTCAAAATATTGTATAGTTCTATACAAAAGGGCTCCTCAATATCAAATGCCACTCGACATTCCAATTCATTTAAGGGGTGAGTCCCTAAAAAACGCTTGAAAGATGTTTGCGGTTTGCAATAATGCCACGAAATTCACCGTATATTTAATACTACAAAAATTATTTTAGAAACTTAATAGATGTATCTACAGCTTCACCGCGCTACATTTGTAAAATAATAATTAATTTCCGAGAAATAAAATCCCAAAGTCTTTCAAAAACATCGAATCGTCATTTTCTATTTACGCTTTTTAGATAATAATGAAACAAGTTCATGAAAATCTCTTTGGTTGAATCGTAACACAAAAGTATGAAAAATATTATCACCGTTTCATTTTAGGCTAAATATAATCTCTATAATGATAATATGCATCTAAACATTATCTATTTTTTACGCAAAAATGTTTGCCGTTTTACATACTTTTTACTATGGAGCGAACATTTCCCGTAATTCGATTTTTAAATAGCGATCGCGGCCGAAAAATATTCAGTGCTGTCAAGGAATCCAACGAGAGAGCACGCTCCGTTTGTAGCCACGCACGCACACACTCGCACAATATACTACTCCTGTGGTAGGGTAAGGGTGGATCCCGACTGTTCGATTTCAGCTGTCAAAGAGGTCAGACTTTTACTAAGGTAAGTAAGTTTTCTTAATAATTACAAGCTTTTATTTGTAATTATTGCAATCGTCGTATATAATTATGTGTGTTTTTAACACGTTTTACAAGCTTTTATTTAAATTGCCCTGTTAGTTTAGGCCAAATCTTGTAAATTAGGTATGTGTAAAAAAACGAAAAATTAAAAATAAGTTTGTAACAGAAGTAAATAGCATTTATTATACTAAATTAATAAAAACATATACTTAAAGGTGTAAATATAAGACTAAAACTACTATTAAATTAAAATAACTAAAACTAAACTTAATTAAAAAAGAGAGGTGGGCCTCTTGGCATGGTGCCCATCACGCAGGCAGCATTCCCGCGCTGAACAGCGATTGCGATTCTTTGCGCGAGAAAGCTGCCGGCGCGAGGGTTGCCTGTTGCCTCTCTCAACCTATTGCTGAGCTCCCTGTGTAGCTCCAGCGCAACCTTACCCCAAGGACCTAGAGTCTCGACGCCGAAAGGAAAGAAATGATATTGGGCGCCGAGACAGCTATATTTGGTGACCTTGAGGCGTTCCCGGGCGTCTGCCGCCGCCCCAGCACGTTTGGTAGTTGCTGGAAGGTAGGACGCCGCCAGGGTGTCAGTACAGGTGGCGTCCCACACCAGCGCACGGCCAGTCTTGCAAGGTATCAACAAGAATGTCTTGTGCCATCTTCTTTACTTATGTCCTTTTTGTCGATAGGAAAGTTCTTTGGTCTTTGTCAAACTCACATTGCACCTGATTGATTATAAGAATATTGTTAAATCTTATATCTTTATACTATTTATTTGATGTCTGTATCAAGACAATGTCAACTTTTTAATTAAATGCGTGTTGTACTTTATAAACAATCGAATCGTCTCGCACGCAGCAGGTTAGACGACTTCCAGCCTCCTGAACAAGTAGGATTCTGAAAGGGCTTTAGCACCGTAGACCACATACATGCGTTGCAGCAGGTTATACAGAAAACCGAGGAGTTTAAACGCCCCCTTCGCCTGACATTTATAGACTATGAGAAAGCCTTCGATTCGATCGAGACTTGGGCTGCACTGCAGTCCTCCAACGGTACCAAGTAGACTACTAGTACAGTACATTACATCGAAGTGTTGAAGTGTCTATATAATAGCGCCACAATGTCCGTCCGACTTCAGGACCAGATGTCGAAGCGTATTCAATTGCAGCGGGGAGTCAGACAAGGAGATGTTATTTTTCCAAAACTGTTCACCGCTGCACTGGAGCTGAAGGATGCTTTCAAGACTCCTGACAGGGAAGGGCGAGGCATCAATGTAAATGGTGAAATACATCACTCACCTTCGACCTAAGTGCGATGCTTTCTAACCTCGGGACGATCTCCGAGCGAGTTGGACTTTAATTGAACATAGAAAAGACAAAGGTCATGTCGAACGCCCATGTTGTACCATTTCCCGTCATAATTGAAGACTCTACGCTCGAAGTTGTTGACGACTATAACTATTTGGGATATAAGTACAATCCAATTAGTGGGTTTAACTTCGAGAAAGAGGTCAATCGACGAATTAGACTCAGCTGGGCAGCGTTAGGGAAGCTTTGCAATATCTTGTCAGCTAATACACCGCAATGTCTCATGTCAAAAGTCTTTGACCAGTCTGTGTTGCCAGTGCTGACTTATGGCACTGAGACGTGGCCGCTAATGATGGGCCTCATAAGAAAGCTCAAAGTCACTCTGAGGGCGATGGAGAGGGCTATGCTCGGAGTTTCTCTGCGGGATCGCATTAGAAATTATAAAATCCGCGCAAGAACTAAAGTCACCGACATAGCTCGAAGAATCTCCAGACTCAAGTGGCAATTGGCAGGGCACATCACTCGTAGAACTGATGGCCGATGGGAAAAAAAAAGTTTCAAAGACGCAGTGAGGTAGGCCTCCAACAAGATGGAAGACGACCTGGTTATGGTTGCGGGATCGGGTTGGATGCGGATGGCACGGGACCAATCTGTTTAGCGAACCTTGGGGAGGCCTATGTTTAGCAGTGGACGTCTTTCGGCTGAAATGATGATGACTTGACAATAACTGCGCACTATATCTCCTCTACGAGATTTGGAATTGGAATTGTAAATACACGGACAGGTCAACAATAATTTATTGAATCAGGCGTTACCTTTCGGAGGTCCATATCAATGAATTGAAACAACTTCTTTGCTCACCCGCGACCTTATAATAATTACGTTTATGCAAAAAATACGTGTTCATGCAGTTCATCCACCTCCACACTGTACGAACACACACAAATCACATAAACCCAACTATCACCACCACTAAAATACACGAGCTCTAGTTGAGTTTCGAACTCAACCAGAGCTCATCTTCAGAGTAAGTATCGCAACCGTTTACTAAGCTGCATAAGCATATACATTTATTTTGCTTTTCTTGCATTAACGTAAGTATCATAAGGTCACGGGTCAGCAATGTAATTCTTTCAGTTTTTTTTAGGTCAACAATAATAGTAATTTTGAATAAAGACATTTTCGATGTTTATTTATTGAATCAGGCGTTACTTTGCGGAGGTCCATATTAATGAACTAAAACAATTACTTTGCTCACCCGCGACCTTTAAAAAAGGTTAAAGGTCGCGGGTGAGCAAAGTAATTGTTTTAGTTCATTCGATGTTTATATTTTTTTGACGTTATTAAAGTTCTGATTATTAATAAAAAGATCCTTTAATAATGTAAAATCGTTTTATTTGTATTTACACCAAGTTTGAATATCGAAAGTCATCAAAATAATGTAGATTACATTTGTACAAAATCGGAAGGCGACTCTTTAATGTTCCCTTGTAAGTACTTACACTGGGACTCCACCCTTAGCTGACGGCTGTATAGCGTATCACGCAAAATGGTTCTGTGTAAGTGAAAACTGTCAATGTGCGTACGAAAAATAAATTCTCAAGGTCAGGGAACTCACTCTTAAACAAAAATTCAATTGAACTGTTCTAAAATTTAAATATTTAAATCTAATGTCATGTTTATTTGTATTAGCTAAATAGAACTCTATTACTCCTTTTGACGGTAACTGTCAGTCATCAAAATCTCGTTTGAGATTGAACCTTAGCTCCAATTGATCTACACTACTATCTTAATGCGTATATTTGTTTCCTACGCAGGATTTCAATAGATAAGTTTAATCGCGAGAGTCAACCACGGTAGGTTTAGATTAAGAACGCGTTCGACTAAAAATATACGTCGGTCCGATATAGTTGGAAGGAATTATTGGTAATAGGGTTTAATCTTTCTCCCGACGAACCCGCTTTCGATTTGGTAATTTATTTTATAACTATTTTATTTTAGTAAGGGATTTCATCAGAATCAGTTTAGCTTTTGATTGTAAAACTACACTTAGCTGTGGGCATGAGCCAGACGCATAGTATCCCCGGCACACAGCTCCGAAGTCCGCGTCTGCGACCTCCTCCCAGCATACAGCATCTCGCAGCTCTCAGTAGATATATATTCGTATTATATCGAACCCATTGTTCAGTCCTAATACGCTTCAGGTGATTCCATAACTCATGTATATCTGGAATACCAATTATATTGGTCCAGTAGTCCCAATGCCTGACGCATGGTGCTTAAAATAATATACCGGGACTAAGTCCATTACGTCTCGCTTGAAGTCATAAATTATCACTAAATTTCCAATCAACACTCTAATCAATGTCATAAGTTTATGTAGTTCATCAATAGTTCATTGTCCAAATCCCTCATAAAATCCAAATAAAACATCAGCATTTTGACTTACATGTCAAAATGATCCCTCTCGATATTCGTTCCCTCAGTCCTTGACGTAGACTCCTCACTTCTATTCCACATGACAGCTGACGTCACGCACCTCTAGCCTCTCGCTATTTCTGAAAAATAGTAAATTAACCTACGTAGTATCATTTTGGACTCACGGCAGTACTTCACACTGGTACACCATTTAATTCACTACGCGATTTTCACTATTAGACCACTCCAAGTTTAATAGACACTTAATTATAGTCATTTAGTCCAAGACACATTATCACAAGTTGTTATTACATATAATGACGTTACTCCTCCAATTGCCTAGCTTAGACATCAAGTTGACATTTCCCAATGTTTCTTTCTGAAAGCCAAATATAGCTATCTCTGATTAGGCGAAGCCTTCCATCAGCTTTATACGGTCCCATTATATGGTGTCTGGCGAGTAGGTCAACTATTGTTTATAAAACTTTCGTTGTTGTAATTAAAAATATCATAGTTCATAGTCATCGTAAATTGTCTCATTTGTTGACGATATACGGAAATAACCGCTGGAAAACATATGCACACATCACTTCACTCACACAATCACAGGTCAAAATATAAGGATCATGTCGATGTAATTTGATTTTAATAATCTTGTTCACGAAAAGATTATTTTTCTCCCTGACACCGCAACTGACAATCCTCGAATCCCCCTTGTCTTTCTCTCAAACCTTTTTATTTTTGACACCTATAATTAAAAGAGGTTTATTATCGGAACCTTTTTCAAAAAAAAATAATACCCATATCTCGAGAGTAGTACAGTACCAATGAATAAATTCCTGCCAATCACTGATTTATTATTTTTCCCAACCTCCATCTCGAGAGCAACCGCTTCTTTTGTGACTACCTGGACCGAACAATCGCACGTATAGCCTCCGCCATTATTTTTTTTACTTTTTTTGTTGCAGTATTTGCAAATTGATCTCGGCGCTCTAAGGTGTCGTTTACGATCACCTATAATACCAGATGTGAAGAGTCAGTATCTACATTTGAATCTATGATTATATTGCATCCATTCTGGAGGCTCGCACCTCCAGGATCCGGGGGTTCTTCATCCCCCATCATGGGGCAAGACTTAGAATTAAAACTTACCTAAACTGGCGTATTTTTATACACTTACACAAATAAAATATAAAATATGTAACAAGAAAGCAAAATATATATACACACACCGCCTAACTGATCTTTAAAGTATTAAATAATAATTATAATAAAAAGAAAACCAGAAACACAACCGCCGCGTTTCACATTTCCCGCGCTTTTTTCAATAACCACTTGAAACCTTAAGCATTATTGTCGTTGAGTGGCCAGTAACGTAATAGCAAAGGTTGTATAACTAAAGCGGGAATTGAGACGAAAAACGAACAAGACGAGTTATGAATGGACCTAAAAACGAAAGTGACTTAGGTATAATCAGGGCGAGTTTAGAAAGGGATTGGAGTTGACAGTATTTCTATATGCTTACGTCAAAATATGTATGAAATGACAGTTCTGACAGTCCCATTCAGATTGCGGTATAATAATACAGCTAATG
Organism: Archips xylosteana; assembly: GCA_947563465.1. Classification (NCBI taxonomy): domain Eukaryota; kingdom Metazoa; phylum Arthropoda; class Insecta; order Lepidoptera; family Tortricidae; genus Archips; species Archips xylosteana. The sequence goes on from OX387343.1 coordinate 23,543,194, forward strand.
GGACCAACAACGAACGTGTCGAAACAAAATGTGACTAGTAAAGAATGAGACTAAAAAATAAAAAGACTAACACCGAACATGTCAAAAGAAGAAAAGACGAACATCGAATGAACCTGAATAAGAACAAAACAAACAACAACTATGACCCAAGATGACAATGACTAACAGCGAAAGTGACGAATGAAGAATGGATGACGAAAGCAGAATGAGACGAATTGAACTTGACAAAAAACGGATGGGACGACCCAAGACGATACCAAAAAATAAACAATGACAAATCTCACAAGTCGTAATACGCTGCGAATTTAAATTGAAAAATTTATATCAATCCGCGTTTAAAATGCCAGCTGCATATCGATACACAACAATTCAACGCTTCGATATGATAACATTTTACGGACAAATAAATAGTACAGATTGAACGCAAGATTTATTTCGAGAAAAGTACCCCGAGACCCCAGTGCCGACACGTAACCTAATTCGGCGAATGGTTCAAAATCTTCGGTACTTTGGACAGTTTACTGTACTCGTACCAGCTCACGCACAGGCGAGAAGTAGGCCTTTTATTCACCCGGAAAACCTGTACGGACGTATACGGAACTTTTTTCACAGAAACTCACAAGCGAGCACGAGACAAGCTGCCAGACGTTTTATAGTTAGCCAAATTTATGTGTGGCGTCTCCTTATTGCGTCTGGCATGCACCCTTATCACTTCCAACCGAAAGATAGGGCCGAATTTAGATTTACAATGTATAGAATGAGTGGATACTGATTTCAGATTTATAATTTGACGAGATGCTAAGGTTGAACGTCGGGCTTCGCGAAAATCGCCACGAGCGGGCGATTGATCGCGATCGCGGTCGCGGCGGCAGAGACGGCGTGAGCAGTCGCGCGTGATGACGCGATCGCCGAGTTGCCAAAGCGCGAGCACAAGAGACTCCTCTACCACGACGTCTTTTGTTCGCGGCAGCGGTCTTCGCGATCAATAAGGCGACGCTCACATGGGAAACGGAGATATTTAACTTACGTCGATCTTCGCGGACGTCATCTTGCAACAAAAGAAGATCTACCCGTACAAGGTCGAAATGATCTAGATCGCGCTTTTCCAATCGTTCACGATCGTCAAAGCGCTTTCGATCAAGATCCCGCCGCAGTAGGCAGCACCGTGGTAAGTCGCGTCAAAGAAGCTTATTGCGCGCGAGGTCAATTTTGTACTCACGTGGGAGGAACTATTCAAGGAGTGGATTTTCCTCGGGTCGTCGGAGTTATTCAAGGGAACAAAACAATAATACTCAAGTGGGTAAGACGTCTTCTAATAAAACGTATGTATATGTATGTACGCCCCCTTAGGCCCGAAGAGAAACTACTCCGCTAGCGCAGCCCGAATATTCGATCGAGAATTTAAAATTAACACAAAGCACTAAAACATTGTCGAATATTGGGGCTGAAACAAAAGCTACTATGTCAGCCATAAATAAGGAACAGCCGACGGTATTAAAAATAAATGATTGTCTGCTAGAAACTTTAAATAAGACGCTGCAAACTATGTCAACTGTAACAAACAATGCCGCACTCTAAAGAAAAATTTTCAGCTTTAAATGTAGTACTAGAATTTGATCCGAAAATAAAGAATCAAACAATCAGTGTTGCCAACTTTATTTTTATGAACCCACCAAATGCGGCCTCGCGATCCACCAGAAAACCACTAAGGTTAAAGGTCTCTCAAACCACCAGAAAACCACTTGACTATACAATCCCGAGACACTGTAGTGCCTCGCGCCAAGTGCACGTTGAAACACTTAGGGCCTAAGCACACGGCGTTTTTTGCGTTTTTCATTCCATTAGAACAGCCTTAAGGCCCCTAGCATAAGGCGTTTTTTAAAAAACGCGCCGTCGACGCGCGTTTGCATCGATGAGAACGCACGTTGACGGTGCGTTAAAAATACGCCGTATGCTTAGGCCCTTAAATATATATTGTGTGTGATAAATGTCGAACGTGTTTATGGCGCAACTTTTTATCTGTATGCTTAGTATAAGTTTTACTTCACCAAATACTTCTCGATCGCGTTTACGTTAAAAAATCAATTACTAAGGAAACATGGACAGCGCCTCCGCGCGCGCGCGTCCATGTTTCCATAGAATAGAAATTTTTACGTTAACGCGATCGAGAAGTATTTGGTGAAGTAAAACTTATACCAAGCATACTGATTATTACTGATTAACTGATTTGCCCATAGTAATGAGACGTTAACCCGAACGCGATCGTGACGTTTTCTTGTTGTAATAATTACACTGGAGGCACTGGATCTGTGTTTGGTAGGGTGTACACACATGTTATATTATGTCAGACACTACTTAAATATTATTTCGTAATAAAACAACAATAATTGTATTATATTAAGAAAAAATATTTATTTTTATTAACAAACAATAAAACTGCTGGCTAAAGATCATCTTCAGAAGAATCGGCTTCATCTATATTTACATTTTGTGACGAATAACTTTCGTTTGTTCCAATTTTTTTTACTACGCTATTTGGCAATACATAGTTATTGCAGCATTTGTGTTCGCGTGCCAAGCCAGCACGAACTGTGAGAATTGAAGATAGGAGGTCTAACTTCATTCGGTTTCTCTGTTTTGTCTTGACAATGTTCATCGTGCTAAATAATCGCTCTACATCAGCGTTAGAATGCGGTAAAACTAATAAAAATATAGCAAATGTCGCCAAATCTTGAAATCTATTTTCTCCAGCCATGTCTTTGAAATTCAATACCTCGTACCAAAATTCCTTTGTATTTTTCGTGTTTGTCCAACTGAGTAGATGGATTTGACGCCACTGCTCGTCAACTTTTGCAACATCTTCCTGCTTTTTATTAAAATACAACATCAGATCAGCAATCGGTGCTTTATTATGAGAAAGTGCGTGTTCTACACTTATTCTTTGAATACTTTTCATTAGTTTCAAGTTTTCGGGCAATCTGTTTTTCAGTTCATGAATCAAATGTACAATGAACTGGATGCACCTACTACGGATTATTCCTTCTTCATTCGGTGGAAGTCCTTTATCTTTCATCGCTGACAAATGAGATTCGAATCTGTACCCCTAATAACATTTCTTATCTACAAAATCTTGAATATTTTGCGTAAAAATATCTACTTTCTGGGTAGGCAATACTATCTTGGCAACAAGTGTATCAATTAAATTCGTCAATACGTCGTATAGTTTGGTATGATCTGCATCTTTTGATTCAAATAATTTATTAACTCTGTTAATATCAGTGAGAATTGGATACATAAATGCAATATATGCATAATTCAGATCATCTTAATACATTCCATGCAGCAATTCGTGAGAGTCAGAATGGCGGGTGTACCTTCACAAATATATAAAATTAATATACTAAAAAAATGTACTCAAAATGTACTATTTAGTACCTACTTTAAAAAAAATGTACTAAATTTGTACTTTAATATGCAGTTAAGACTACAGCAATATTATTTGTAATCTGTGAATTAGACACATTCAACTTTTTTCTAAATAAAAAGAGTCGATATGTGCCGTTTTACTATGAACTATCGATTATTGACTAATGTTATTACTTTAGAAAAATGTATGAAATATGTACTTATAAATGCTATTAAAATTTAAGCAATCTAATTTTATGGCGTTTAAGTAATATATATTTATAATTTTTCTACTTAAAATATATGGGTAAGCGTACCGCTCCCTACATTTTCAACTTGTGAATTTGATCGTGTAATGTGTATTGTTAGTTTCAATACATTTCTATTTATTAATAGAAATGTTAACTATTGTTATTACTTATATTGTTTTATTATTAACTACTAGTCTTAGCACATGCATTATTATTATTTATTTTTGTGCCGATAGTCAGTTCAGGAAAGGTTATTGCCTCAGTGGCTGTACGCGAATTAAAAAAAAACTCAATAAGGCGGGAGGCGGGAAACGCGGCTTAGAAAAAATACGACTTAGTTAGGGTTTTCTGCAAATTTTCATTACTTATAAAAATAGAACATTTTAATAATAACACACCTATTTGTAAATATGTGTGTAGATCGTTTTGTTTCTAAAGTAAATACTTAGTTTATTAATTCGCACAGGTTTTATACCTATCGTGTATCGTAATATGCAAATTAGTGGATGATATTTTCATTTTTTTTTCGTGTAATATGATGAAAGTCTTTATCAAATCCTGTTATTATGCCAGTACAAGAGGCTATATTATCAGTAGGCCATTTAATGAATATTTTAATTCCTGCGTGGCATTGTTTACACTCCCCAATACAAGTAATTATATCGCCGTCTTCAATGAAATGTGTTTTGAACGACCAACTGTACGGAGATCTTGATGATGTCCAAATTTTCTCGCGTAGTAAGTCAGCCCATTCATATTTAGGCAATACAAACTTTTGCTGTCTAACATTATGTCCAGTATCAATTTTCTGTCTACTTGGACACTTTGATATAGGTTGAATTTTCTGCCACTGATACATATATGTATATCGAGTGAAAATGTAATACTTAGAGCGTCACTATTTTCAGTTAATTTTCTTACATCTTCTTTTGTATCTAATTGTAATAACCCATAGTCACTTTCTTCGGAAGAAACGGTACATTCATTTTCTTTTTCAAAATCATTGTATTTTCTTTTACAAACACTTGTTTCATTGCAATTACTTGAAAAATCCGGCCAAGTGCGAGTCGGACTCGCGCACCGGGGGTTCCGTACAAACTTATATGTATCTATGAACATTCAGTCTTAGCAGACCCCTGCTTCTAAGCAAAATGTGCGCAGTGTGGGATCATTGTAGATTGGTTACTGATATAGACAGACAAACTAGATCTCGTTCAAACCAATTTTCGGTGGAAGTTTACATGGTAATGTACATCATATATTTTTTTTAGTTTTATCATTCTCTTATTTTAGAAGTTACAGGGGGAGGACACACATTTTACCACTTTGGAAGTGTCTCTCGCGCAAACTATTCAGTTTAGAAAAAAAAGATATTAGAAACCTCAATATAATTTTTGAAGACCTATCCATAGATACAAACACATATGGGTTTGATGAAAAAAAAATTTTTGAGTTTCAGTTCCGAGTATGGGGAGCCCCGAAAATTTATTGTTTTTTTTTATATTTTTGTGTAAAAATCTTAATGCGGTTCACAAAATACATCTACTTACCAAGTTTCAATAGCATAGTTCTTATAGTTTCGGAAATAAGTGGCTGTGACATACGGACGGACAGACAGACATGACGAATCTATAAGGGTTCCGTTTTTTGCCAATTGGCTACGGAACCCTAAAATTACTCGTAATTTCTCTTCACCGACAAATAAAGTGCTTTCACAGAGAGTTTATGATTAAGTTCACTACTAATTTCGAAAAATATTTTATCAGTACATATCATTTTGCGATCGAAAATACTGTGTATATTTCACAAAAACTTTTTTCTGTTCTTCTAATTCAACAACACATTTCTTTCCGCGTTTCATGGTCGATTTGCATATTACGATAGGTATAAAACCTGTGCGAATTAATAAACTAAGTATTTACTTTAGAAACAAAACGATCTACACACATATTTACAAATAGGTGTGTTATTATTAAAATGTTCTATTTTTATAAGTAATGAAAATTTGCAGAAAAACCTAACTAAGTCGTATTTTTCTAAGCCGCGTTTCCCGCCTCCCGCCTTATTGAATTTTTTTTAATTCGCGTACAGCCACTGAGGCAATAACCTTTCCTGAACTGACTATGCTATCGCCACAAAAATAAATAATAATAATGCATTTGCTAAGACTAGTAGTTAATAATAAAACAATATAAGTAATTAACTATTAATAGAAATGTATTGAAACTAACAATACATATTAAACGATCAAATTCACAAGTTGAAAATGTAGGGAGCGGTACGCTTACCCATATATTTTAAGTAAAAAAATTATAAATATATATTACTTAAACGCCATAAAATTAGATTGCTCAAATTTTAATTGCATTTATAAGTACATATTTCATACTTTTTTCTAAAGTAATAACATTAGTCAATAATCGATAGTTCATAGTAAAACGGCACTTATCGAATCTTTTTCTTTAGAAAAAAATTTAATGTGTCTAATTCACAGATTACAAATAATATTGCTGTAGTTTTAACTGCATATTAAAGTACAAATTTAGTACATTTTTTTGGAGTAATAACATTAGTCAATAGTCTAACATTTCATGGTGAATTGACATACACCCGCCGTCCTGACTGTCAGAATGGCGGGTGTACCTCCACATTGTAATAACTTTATTTGTGGAGAGGTACAATTTTTTTTAAAGTAGGTACTAAATAGTACATTTTGAGTACATTTTTTTAGTATATTAATCTTATATATTTGTGAAGGTACACCCGCCATTCTGACTCTCACAGCAATTCTGCTGTGTAACATCTTTCTTTTAATTTGACCAAATTAAAGTGTGTTTTCAGTTCCACCCATTGTGTGTAAATACGTGCAACTGCGGACTCTATAGAAAGCCACCTAGTTTGACAAGATCGTATAATTTTTAAAGGGTCATGACCATCGTTAATAAGTTTGTACAGTTCTTTGTAGGCAGCTTGCCTCGATGAAGAATGGCTGAACCAATTATATGTTTCTTTTATAATGAATTCAAGATTTCTAGGTAAAAACTGCTTTGTTACTGCTGATACTGCTAATTGCAAAGAATGGCAAATACAGCGGACCAAAACTAGATTCGGAAGTTCTCTTTTCAATTTGGCATGTACGCCGTTATTAACCCTGGTCATGACGGAAGCATTATCTGTTCCGATGCCCATTAAATTTTGCAGAGGTATACCGAATCTTATGAGTGTCGCTTTTATGGTGGCAACAATCCCATCTGCATCACACTCATAGATCATTGGAAGATCTAAATACGTAGATATAATTTTTTTGTGAGTGCAGCTATAATAAATAATAATTATTCCTAAATATTTATGAACAGAAATATCGGTTGATTCGTCTATCAATAAACTATAGGGTTGATCTTTCAAATCTTCTTTTAGGTTTTCTGAAAAATGGGGTGCTAGAACATTTTTAATAATTTGGGCACATTTTGTCCTGTGTAAGTGAATTTTGTCATCCTCCTTGTGCATGTGATTAATGACGTCACTCATATGATCCACTACACGTATGCTGGTATGTGCCGCTGTAAATAATGCTAGCCTAGCTTCTTTCTTTTTCCCATACTCTCTGGTTTGAAAGGCAATTTTGGTTGCGTCGCTATAATCTGTGAAAAAAAAAAGAAAAGTAAAGAGATCGTAATCCTATTACAGAAAAACTGCATTTTTGTTAAATAGACCTGTTAACTCATTTTTGCACAGGTCTTAATTAAATAAATATCACGGGACAATTCTCACCAATTGACTTAGTCCCAAAGTAAGCTAAGCAAAGCTTATGTTATGGGTACTAGACAACGGATATACATAGTTTGTCGTGAAGCGACAGTCAAAATGAAAAGAAACCTAACCTAAACTATTAAATGAAAAATAAGATTTAAAAATTGAAATTTTATTTACAATATATTTAAAAGATATTTACAGATGAATATAAAAGGAGGGGATAGGTGTAGAGTGGTGTGCGGTAGTAGGTGGATGAGTGTGTGTGTGTCGGTAAGAGTGGAGATATACAGGGATTCCGATGATGATGAAGGGCAGCTTCGGAGAAAGCGCTGTTGGCGCTTGGGCAGGCTGCGCTGATGGCGCAGCGATGTGGCAGCAGGCACGGAGTAGGAGCGTCAACAGAGCAGGAGCAGGACTCTCGGAGCAGGTTCGGGCAGTGCCCGAACTAGGCTTGACAGCGCGCAGACCAGGCGCGGTCAGCAATACACGGGGAACAGCAGACTTGCAGACGGAGCAACGCACAGACTAGGTGCAGGCAGCAGACACGGTGTGGGCACGAACGGTGCACGGCACAGATGTAGATACAGATGGAAGCGGATAAAGATGGAGATGGCGCCTGGTGAAGGCGGACACAGCGTTTTGTGAAGGCGGAGGCGACGCCTGGAGATAGCGGACACAGCGCTTGGTGAAGGCGGAGACGACGCCTGGAGATGGCGGACACAGCGCTTGGTGAAGGCGGCGATTTGGCACTCGCGGAGCTTCGGATAGGTCACGGAGACTTCGGACAGGACGCGGAGACTTCGGACAAGACTTTGACGTACGACGCGAGGCTTGCAGGACCCCGGGACCACTTCGGCCCCGGGATTAGGCCTTTTCGACTTGTTCCTTATTAGGAAGCTGACGATAAACTGACTAAAGTCGGAATTTGTACTGGCTTATATAGCCGTCTGGCGGAGCTCCGCTCCCGAGGGCGACTCGGAAATCAGAACGTATGAAATTTTAAATTAAAAGTAAATTTGTACACGTGGCCAAATATATTTACTCGTTTTAGAGGGAGGTTTGATCTAAAATATTGTTTTTCTGACATGAAAAACGAAAATATTTGTCATGACAACCGAATAAACAAGCTTGTCATAACATGTCAGTTTTTGTATTGAAGACTATAGCAATTATAAGGAGCCATGAAAATAATTGTTATTAGATTAAAAACACAGGATAAAAATGTCACGCATCAGCACGTGCGAAGCCCGAATCTCTAGCATAACCGCAACACATAGAAAAAGACCGAAAAAGTTAGTGTCCGTTTTCATCGAATCAAAAAGTGATTGTAACGTGAAAATACGTAGTGAAAACCAAGTGAAACTGTGTTATTTAGCTTTTGTGATTTCGCAGGACCCTGCAGAAATGAAGGTGATGCGATTTTAATGATATTAAGATCGACAACCGGACGTGAAAAAGATACGAAAAGGGAGCTAAAACACGATATAACTGTAAGTATGAAGTGAAATGCTACAAGTTATATAGATAGATACATACTTAAATACATATTAAAGACCCGAGAGCAAACATTCGTATTTTTCATACAAATATCTGCCCCGACAAGGGAATCGAACCCGGGACCTCAAGTTTCGTAGTCAGGTTCTCTAACCACTAAGCCATCTGGTCGTCCAAGGTCTTGGCTGTATAAACTACTTACTTAAAGCAGAATTGGTATTAAATTAGTTACGTACCTTTGAATTTTGCAAGTGCTTTTTTGGATAATCCATGATTCTTTAAATCTCCGTAATGATTCCTTAAAAATGAACCACATAATTTGCACTTAGCTACTGGACCATTAGTGCTTTCCACCACTTGCAACCAGTTCTTTAATTCTGGATCAAGTAACCAAGAATCATGGAACTTTTGAGCGTATTGTGGTTTGGGCATATTCGCATATTAGTTTTACAAAATAAATTAAAGTACAAGGATCTAGTAACCTTTACTGATACCGACTCGAACAGTACTGTTGTAATTTGTTTGCGCATAGAGAATAGACGAAAATAAATCTTTTAATCAAATCAAACTAAACCCAGTCGCAATATAAATAAAGTAGATAATCAAAATTATTCAAGAAATTGACAAACTATTTTCGGGGGATCCCCGAAAACCAACACATAGTCTGTTGTGTTGCCTACACAGCAAAAAAAATACACTTCTTTCAATCGGTTTTTACTAAATAGAGTATTTATGTAAATCTTTCTAGTGGTTGAATGTCGTACCTTTCCACTAACCTGAAGCAATCTAAGCCACCAGAAAAATCCACCAGCCACTAAAATCAATATTTATCCGCTAAAAAGTGGGTCTAAACCACCAGATCGAGTGGAAAATCCACTGAGTTGGCAACACTGCAAACAATAGTTTCGTGGCTGAACAAAGTTAATGAGTGTGCAGATTCGTTCATTCTCGACTGTTGATGCGTGTGGACGTGTGTTTAATTTAATTAAAACACTTGCTAAATCGTGACCTAGATCTTCATCGTGCGGACTCGGTACCTAAGACTCATCTGGGTTTCTCGTATTGTGTGAAATATTGATAGAACTTTTAAATTATAATGATCAGTGTTTCTTCATAAAATAACATAAAAGGAAAAATGGATGGCAGTCCTTTCAACCGGAGCGGGCTAACGCGGCGCAGCCCACCGCCCGCAGCCTCGCCCGCACCACCTGTGCCCACCCCGCAGGTAGACGACCTTCCCGAATTAGTGGCTACTTCCCAGATCCAAAACTGGATGAGTGCCATCCAGCAGTACCTGAATGAGGTGTGCACTGTTTCATCTGAAGGTAAATTGAACACTGACCAGAAGCTGAGGATTAGTAATCTGTGCCGTAATGTGGGACATGTGACGTCTCAGTTGGCCGTGCAGTATCAATCTTTGAAACAGAAAACCATTCAAGCCCACATGTCCCTTCAAGCCCTTAAAGAAAATAATGATCTGTCGCAAAGACTTCTAGACCTCAAAAATAGCATCGAAGAGTCTTCAAAACCGGATATGGGAGCAGTTTCTTTCGCCGACATGGTCAAAAAAAGCCCAGACAATTATATTAAGCCCATCAAGACAAGTTCTGTAGCTATCTTCCCTATTGATAAGGTAAAGACGAGCGAAGAGACTAAAACTCTCGTTCAACAGATTATCCAACCAGTGCAAATGAAGCTGCATATAAGAGGTTTGCGCAAAACAAAAAATGGCGGTGTTATCATCAGCACCGACACCAAAGCTGACATCGAGAAGCTTAAACAGTCAGCACAACTGACTACGTCAGGACTCTCTGTGGATGAGCCGCAAAAGCGCAGGCCAAGAATTGTGATCATCGGAGTGCCCGCGTCTATGAAAGAAGCAGAGGTTTTTGACTGTTTGTACCAACAAAACCTAGCAGATTCACTTCAAGATATGACGCCTGAGAAATTCTTGACCTCAATTAAATTAAGTCATAAGTCTGGTAAGAAAGACGCTGTGTCCTGCAATTATGTAATAGAAGTCTCTGCACTTATACGAAAGGCCTTAATATCGAAGGAAAGGGTGTTTGTCAATTGGTCGTCGTGCCCGGTAAGAAATTTTACCCTTGTTACAAGATGCTACAAGTGCCAGCAGTACGGTCATGCGGCGAAGACATGCCGAGAGGTTGCTAACACCTGCGGTCATTGCGGTGAAATAGGTCATATGTTGAAGGAGTGTGCGAAGAAGTCTGATCCACCTAAGTGTGCTACTTGCCTGCACTTTAAGAAGCCGTGTAATCACACAACTGGCGATTCCGACTGTCCCGCTAAGAAATCTGCAGAATTACGGTACATTAATTCAATAGACTATGAAGACGCCTAAGAACGCCATTTCCAAGTTTACTTTCAGAACTTTTCTTTTACTTATTTTATGTTCGTTTTATTTGTATGAATGATAACTTAATCGATGACCTAGATCTTTTCTGTGTATCTGAGTCAGTAATATGTGAGGTTGGAAATTTACTCCTACGCTATAATTATTCTTAAGTTTAGACTTTACAGTTCGCAATTTTTGATGACACTGATACTTGATTGTCGTACCTAATAAAAAAATGTATAACAAGCAATATTGGAAAACACATCATACACGGATTTATAAGTATCTAATATATGTTTAAATTATTGACCTTGTTTAAATAAACATTGTTTTGATAATAGGTACTTATTATGTTATTGTTAATGTTTCCTAATTTACCTTAGTACTAAGATTACCTACATAGCGGTTTATTTTTTCTGCAAGTGTTAATTTAATTAAATTTAACTTAATTCATATAGTTATGTCTAGTTGTGTAAGTCCTTTTTTCGCCTGAGACACAGGATCTTCCTAGTTCAGGCATGTGTCATTCTACACTTTTAATTTGTTTAGACTTAAGTTTTATATTGTAAAAACCTATTTTGAATAAAGATTTATTATTATTATTTATTATTATAGATATTTACGGTTGGGATGATAAACAAACTGCAAATTACGCTCTCCCAAAACTTATGGGCACAGCAAAACGTTGGTATGAAGGCCAGCCTGTCTTGTCTTGTACATCTGGGAAATTTGGCAGGAAAAACTAAAAGCCGCTTTTCCTAGTTATGAGAATTACGGGCATCTGTTAGCCGAAATGTTAAATAGAAAAGCTGAATTGTACTAGGGAGTTATGGAAGGACAGGTCAACGGAAATTAAATCATTGTGACTAAACGAAACTAATACCGTAGATGCTGATCAAAAATTTAGAAAAAGGATTATGGTTAACGATTTTGAATTAGATGGGTATATTGATGTTGTTAGTCAGTGCACTTTGATGCAAGAGACAGCTGCTCGAAAAGTTAAGCAACCTAAGTATTGGGCATATGATAATTTACCAACATTACGCGGCTTTGGAAAATCCTTTATTAAAGCTATAGGAATGTGCACAGTAAATGTACGTGTAGACGGAGTAAGTTTAGGGTTAGACGTTGTTATTGTACACCTGATGAATATTTGGATTACGAGATATTGCTAGGACAAACTGCCACTGAACAGGATTGTGTAGAATTTCATAAAACGGACAAAGAATTGATTATAAAATCTGCAAATTAGACCAATACGTCTAAATTGGTTCTAAGGTCAAAACTGATTTAACTATTTATGGGGATGCATCCATAAAATATTGTTGCAATGACGATTTTACAAGAACGATTTCCGTTGAAACCGGGCGGTATCCTTCATTCGTCACTTTCGGTGGTAGTCTTTGTCGTCTTTGCTCATATTCGTTGTTTGTCTTTTTCTTATTCCGGGTCATTCCGCTATTAGTCTTTATATTTTTATCGTCATGATCTCTTTTATGGTCTCATTCGTTATTCGTCCTATCGTCTTTGGTCTTATTCTAAGTTCGTATTTTTCTTATTTGGGCTCTTAAGAAATTGATCTCATTCTTTATTGGACAAATTCACTATTTGTCCCGTTTGATATTCGCAATTTGACTCGTTTTCTTTCAGGTGACTAGAATCACGAAAATCACGAAAAGAGAAATTACGAAAATTATGAAGTATAAAATTGTCTAGTCAGGGGGTTCCACTCCTTTGTACGAGCAAATTCGGCTCCTAGTTAAATAGTGATCTGGGGTCCTGGACAAAACGCTTTGATATCCGCTGTCGAAATGAGACGAAAACCGAACAAGACGAATTATGAATGGACCTAAAAACGAAAGTGACTTACTGCTAATGGGACCAACAACAAACGTGTCGAAAAAAAATGTGACGATTAATGAATGTGACTAAAAAATAAAAAGACTAACACCGAACATGTCATTAGAAGAAGAGACGAACATCGAAAGAACCTGAATAAGAACAAGACAAACAACAACTATGACCCAAGACGACAATGACTAACAGCGAAAGTGACGAATGAAGAATGGATGACGAAAGCAGAATGAGACGAGTTAAGAACTTGACAAAAAACGAATGGGACGACCTTCGATCAACAACGACCCAAGACGATACCAACCGGGCGACGCCTCAATTTTAAGCTCCAAGAAGGGATCCTTGATATCAAAAATGGATTGAGCTACCTTAGCATCCTAAACACAGAAAATCAGATTGTACGTTTTAAAAGAAACGAACTCTTATTGCGGACATACATAAATTGTAATGCTAATGTTAGTCCGCTGAATTATTCAATTAGGAAAATTGGAACAACTAACATGGCAATAACTATAGACGGCTTAAAATTTGGATCAGACCTTAATAAAGAGCAAGTTAATACATTGCTGGATTTAGTGAACGAATATCGTGACTGTTTTGCCAAAGATTTGTCCGAATTAGGGCGGACGGCTGTAAAGGAAATGGATATAATTTTAAAAGACCCGTCTCTGTACCGTCCTTATAGGCTGAGCGACATGGAGCGCAAAAAGGTTAAATCTATGATATATGAATTACTTCAATATGAAATCATTCGCTCATCAACTTCTCCTAATCCTTAGCTAGTCCCATTATTGTAGTGAAAACAGGTGATAAAAGGTTATGTGTAGATTACCGCGCACTAAACAAAAAACTATTTATAAAGCAGCATTACCCTCTTCCTCGGATAGAGGATCAAATCGACCGTATAGCTGGTAATAAATTCTTTTGTGCACTGGACCTAGCATCTGGATATTATCAGGTACCGCTTACTGAGGACGCTAAATTAAAAACAGCGTTCGTTACACCCGACGGACAGTTATTTTCGGCGCTTCATAAAAGGGTTTTCACAGATTGCCAAACCTCTAACGGCATTGCTAAAGAAAGGTTGTCTATGGTTGTGGGATAGTGAACAGAATGATGCGTTTTATAAATTAACTAGCTTTTTTACCCGCGGCTTCGCTCGCGTGAACCATAAATATTTCAGAGAAGCATGCAATTAAGCAAGCAAGCTATTATGCAAGCAAGCCTGAATCAAGCATGCACGCAAGCATGCAAACAGCATGCAAGCAAGCATGCAAGCTTGCAAGAAAGCATGCAAGGAAGCATTTAAGCATGCAAGAAACCATGCAAGCGAGAATCCAAGCAGGATTCTAGCGAGCATGCAAGCATGCAAGCAAGCATACAAGCAAGCATGCAAGCAAGCATGCAAGCACGCAATCAAGCACGCAAGCAAGCACGCAAGCAAGCAAGCAGTCATGCAAGCAAGCATGCAAGCAAGCGTGCAAGCAGCATGCAAGCAAGCAAGCTTGCAAGAAAGCAAGCATGCAAGCGAGAATCCAAGCAGGATTCTAGCGAGCATGCGAGCAAGCATGCAAGCAAGCATGCTAGCGAGAATCCAAGCAGGAGGTCCAAATTTTCAAAATTAAAAACTGACATATATTTATATTGACATTTTTAATTTCGTATTATCTTTTGAATGGAATGTCTGATTTCAATAATTCAAAAAAAATCAACAGGTATTGAACTAGTCTTGCATACGTAATAATTTATTTGGATAAGAATTAATACAAAGGTGTGGATAACATGGTCTGATTTTGATAGGCATTTCTATCATCTTTTAAAATGTAAAAAAGTAGTAATCTATCTATATATATAAAAGAAGAAACTGACTGACTGACTGACTGACTGACTGACACATCAACGCACAGCCCAAACCACTGGGCCTAGAGATTCCAAATTTGGCATGTAGGTTCCTTATAAGGTCTAGGGGTGCACTAAGAAAGGATTTTTCAAAATTCACTCCCTAAGGGGGTGAAAAGGGGGTCCAAAGTTTGTATGGGGAAACAAGATTAGTTCGACTATTTTATTCGAAACTTCACAGAAGTACTCCTAATGGTAAATGAGTAAACACGTGTTTCAGGTTTTTTGAGAATTCAACCCCTGGTTATGAAACTCGCTGGTTATGAAAACAACAACGGTTTTAAAATCCGACGTGGCGGACGTAAAATACCATCTCCCTGGATGGGGTGCGATGGGGTTGAAATGTCTAAATAAACTAAATGACTGTTGATATATCAACGCACAGCCCAAACAACTGGATCTAGAGACTTGAAATTTTGCACATAGATACCTTATACAATGTAGGTATCCACTAAGGAAGGATTTTTGGGAATTCCCACGGGAACGGGAAAAAATGGGATTTAAAAATTCGATTCCGAGTGACCCTATCTCAGTAACTATAATAACTAGACTCTTCAAATTTGATACACAAGATAGATAGATAGATAGATAGATTCATTTATTTCTGATTGAAAATTACAATTATATCCAGCATTCGAAATGTCACAAATATAAAGAATTCACTAAAAGATCGTCAACAGAATTTGAAAAACATAAATGGATAATATATTAATTTAAAATGTCACAAAGATAATAATATTAAAAACAATAAAAGTGAGATAAAACAAAAATGTCAATAAAATATTAAATCACATAATGTGTGAATGTCAAAGAAATTTAAAAACTACAACATAAAAATATTAAATGAATAATATTAATTCACATAATGTGAAGATGTCATAAGACCAAATAATCAATAAATAATAACAATAAAAACAAAAAGAATAAAAATACATACAAATTCAGATGTCAAAATTAAATAATGATAATATCATACTCTTTTACAGAGTACAATGATTTGTCCATAAGTAGTTTTTTAAGTCAAGTAGGTATTATATTAGTTAAAACATTAATTTCAGGATTTTTCAAAATTCCCACGGGATAAGGAAAAAACGGGATTTATATATTCAGTTCAACGGGATCCTATGAACTATAATTACTAGACTCTTCAAGTTTGACATAGAAGTAGGTAATTATAATAGTAAAAAACTGTTTTAAGGATTTTTGGAAATTCTCACGGGATAAGGAAAACACGGGATTTTTCGTTTTACTGGTCGTAGAAAGCTGAAATTCGGCATGTAGGATGCTTAGGGAGTGTAGAGGAGGATTGAGAGAGGACTTTACAAAATTCCCACGGGAACGGGAAAAAACGGGATTTTTCGTTTTGGTGATCGTAGAAAGCTGAAATTCGGCATGTAGGTTGTTTGGGGAGTGTAGAGGAGCATTGAGAGAGAACTTTTTAAAATTCCCACGGGAACGGGAAAAACAGAATTTTTCGTTTTACTGGTCATAGAAAGCTGAAATTCGGCATGTAGGTTGCTTGGGGAGTGTAGAGGAGCATTGAGAGAGGATTTTCCAAAATTCTCACGGGAACGGGAAAAAACGGGATTTTTCGTTTTACTGGTTGTAGAAAGCTGAATTCGGCATGTAGGTTGCTTGGGGAGTGTAAAGGAGCATTGTGAGAGGACTTTCAAAAATTCCCACAGGAACGGGAAAAAACGGGATTTTTCGTTTTACGGGTCGTAGAAAGACGAAATTTGGCAAGTGGGTTCCTTGGGGAGTGTAGGGGAGCACTAAGAAAGCATTTCCCGAAATTCTTACGGGAACGGGAAAAAACGGGATTTTCAACAAATCTTTCCTCTTTATAATATTAGTGTAGATGTAGATGAACGCTCTCACATCAATACCAGTTTTAGCGTTGTACAATCCCAACCCAAGGCCGAGACTCAAATTCATAAAGACGCTAGTAAGTCAGGCATTGGTAGTGTGTTACTTCAAAAACAAGAAGATGGGTTATTTAAACCTATAGCATATTATAGCCGGCAAACGTCACCCGAAGAGTCACATTTCTCGTCTTATGATTTAGAAACTCTGGCTGTAATTGCATCTTTGACTAAATTTCGAACATATGTACTAGGATCAAAATTTACGATTGTTACGGATTTGTAACTCTTTAAGGGCAACTTTCTTGAAACGGGACAAGATACCTCGAGTTGCAAGGTGGTGGAGTTTAATTGAGGAATATGACTGCGACATAGTGTATCGATATCGACCAGGACAGCGTATGGCACATGCCGATGCACTTAGTCGGAATCCAGTGTCAGATGAAGCAGCGGTCGTGAAAGCTATTGGAACTCGTGATATCATGATCATTGATAATGACTGGTTAGCAACAGTCCAATCCGATGACACTGAAATTAAAAGGATTAGGGATATTTTATCGAACTCCGATTATGACGATGTCGTTGAAGTTCGAAAAAATTTCGCAGTCAAAAGGGATCGCGTTTACAGAAATACCGATGAAGGGTTGAGGTGGGTTGTACCGAAAGGTTGACGATGGCAAATTCTACAAAAGAACCATGACGATATAGGACACTTTGGATTTGAGAAGACGTTTGAAAGAATTTGAAACAACATTATTGGTTTGCTCGCATGCGTAATTTTGTTAAAAAGTACGTCAATGCTTGCCTTGAGTGCGCACATAATAAATTTCCAGCGGGAGAGAAACAAGGTTATATGCATCCATTAACCAAAGTGTCAACACCCTTCCATACAATCCACATCGACCACGTGAGACCGTTTATAACGAGTAAAAAGAAAAACACACATTTTAGTAATTAGAGACGCTTATTCTAAATTCATTGTTTTAAAATCCGTAAGAAATACTAAATCGAAAACGTCAATTTCAATACTTCAGGAATATTACGGAATCTTTGGATTACCCATCAGATTGTTAAGTGATAGGGGTAGTTCGTTTACTAGTGCCAAATTCAAAAGTTTTATGAATGATGTAGGGGTGAAACACATTTTAAACGCAGTTGCCTGCCTCCCCGCGTGCCAACGGGCAAGTGGAGAGGTACAATCGGACTATTTTAGTCTCGTTGGCTGCTCAAAGTAATGGCAATGATGAAAGACTGGGATGAAAAGTTACTACAAGTACAGCGGGGACTAAACAATACCGTAAATAAGGGAATGGGAAAAATCTCCTTAAGAGATATTGTTTGGTCTAAGATTAACTAGTGTGCGCGAAGTTCCCTTGATGTCTGAAATATCTCCGGATATCACCGATGATTCTGAACGGCCAAGCGTTTCTGGCAATCAGAGCAGAAGTTGACGGACATATAGTTAAATCGCAAGTAAAACAAAAGCAACGGTTTGACAAGAAGAGAAAAACGCCACCTAAATTTCAAATAGGTGACTTAGTTCGTATAGAAAGAACATCTCATGTTACTGGTTAAAGTAAAAAGTTATTACCTAAGCATCAAGGCCCATATCGGATTACAAACATATTTGATAACGACAGGTACGAGGTTACTGAACTGATACACCTCTTACAAAAAAGGGATCCGTAACATGTAAAGGGGTATATGCTGTAGATAAAATATTTCCTTGGTTGTGCTATAGCAAAACAAATACTGAATGTTCTGATAGTGATGAGTGAGAGCAGCGTAAATGAGCAGTTAACAGAATGACAGTTTGGTAACTAAATACACAAGAAAAAAAAAGATGTCTTCTTAAAATATTTTTTTACATTTAGTATTAGAATTATCGTACAAAATGCAAGGTGCATATTGAGTTTGTGTAACTAAGGTAAAAGCACAAGATGTGCCATTACATTTGCTTTTAAGTTTGCGTAAAGAACGTAACAGCACGAGGTGTGCCAAAACATTTGCGCAAAGTGCGCGCCAAAACTAAATAGGTGCGCAAAGTGCGTGTCAATGCAAAATCGATTAAATGTGCTAAGTGCACTGATTTATGTAAAGATGTTAAAAGCACAAGGTGTGCGATTACATTTGCATTAGGGCGTGCAAAACCGGTTTTCCTGAAAACCGGAAACCGGTCAAAATTTACCGTTTTCTCAAAACCGGTTTTGAGAGATATCTCCGGTTTTTCCGTTATTGATTGACGTATTATAAAATCAAAATAACAACGTGATTCGAGAGTACCGTTATTGTAGGTCAATGTTAGCACAACAGTACTTATAAATGATTAAATATAATCATATTAGTCAATCTTTGATATCTTCATAAGTGCAGACAGACACTTATTGATAATAGAATTAATAGATTTACAGAGTATCCTTTGCATATATGGACTCTATTCTCGGTAAATGTTGTCATTTGTTTTATAAAAAATGTTAATATCATATCTGACAAATCTGTCACTAATTCACATCATTTTCGCGTTATCAAATTGCCGTAGCTGTTAAAAAATACGTATGTATAAAATATGAATCGTGGTAAAGTATTAAACGGTCGGTGCCGAGAAATTAACTGCAAATATATTTCAATAAAGAAAAAGATAACGAAGGTTCTTCTGAAAACTTTGATGGCCATTTTAAGCAATTACTTACAACATTTGTATTTTATTTCATTAATATATTTTGATGTTTTTTTCCTTGCTTTAGAACTTCATTGTACTAATAACAATTTCATTTGTCTGCAAACTCTACCACTGGCAATGTCATATTATTCATTAGTTCAAAAATGGCACATGAGCTCAATCCCTTTCTAAACACACTTTGATAATAGTACATTACTGCAGAGGCCGGGACTTAAGGGGTTGCCGGCCGAGTATCTAAGTTGACGGCCGAGTGGTACACGAGGCCGGCATGATACGAGGCCGGCAACCCCTGTTCCGGCCGAGGCTTGTATAGTGCTTTTCTCAAACATGGACCATCATCATCATCATCGTCGTCGTCATCATGATGGTGATGGTGATGATGATGATGATGGTGGTGATGGTGATGATGGTGACGATGATGATGGTGATGATGATGATGGTGATGATGATTATGATGGTGGTAATGATGATGATGATGATGGTGATGAATGATGATGATGATGGTGATGATGATGATGATGGTGATGATGATGATGGTGATTGATGATGATGATGGTGATGATGAATGATGATGATGGTGATGAATGATGATGATGATGATAATGATGATGATGATGGTGATGACTGATGATGATGATGGTGATGATGATGATGATTATGATGGTGGTGATGAATGATGATTATGGTGATGATGGTGATTGATGATGATGGTGATGAATGATGATGATGGTGATGAATGATGATGATGAATGATGATGGTGATGAATGATGATGATGGTGATGATGATGGCGATGATGATGATGGTGATGATGATGGTGATGAATGATGATGATGATGATGGTGATGATGATGGTGATGATGATGGCGATGATGATTATGGTGATGATGATGATGGTGATGAATGATGATGGTGATGATGATGGTGATGAATGATGATGATGATGATGACGATGATAATGATGATGATGATGGTGATGATAGTGATGATGATGTTGATGATGAAATATTTCTCTAGGCAGATCACCATTACCATCACCATCACCATCTTACCTTACCTTAAATAAGTGTAGTGGCAGAATGTCTTAATGAACCAAAACGCAAATATTGCTTATAGTTTTTTTTTAAATGGCTGAATGCTATGATGCCATAATAGACCTATAAAAATCATGGTGCTGTGTGACATGAAACAATAGACGATCGCATTGCCGGCCTAGGCCTGCAAAGTTGTATGAAATTCCATTATTGACCTCTCGTCTAGGCGGTCCCCCACCACCGGCTGCACCTGCACCTGCAACGTGACCCTTCGTGGCGTACTATAAGGAACATAACGTCAATATTTCATAGCATGTTTGAGAAATAGTACATTACTGCAGCGGCCACGAAATAGGGGATTGCCGGCCGAGTAGTTATAGATGGCCGAGTGTTAACGAGGCCATCTAGAGATACGAGGCCGGCAATCCCTGTTCGTGGCCAAGGCTTGTATAGAGTTTTTCTCAAACATGCATTACCATCACCACCATCATTATCATCACCATCATGGTTATCATCAACATCATCATCAACATCATCGTCATCACCATCATCATCATCAACATCATCATCATCATCATCTCATCATCACCATCATCATCATCATCATCATCAACGCCATCATCATCATCATCACCATCATCATCATCATCATCATCACCATCATCATCACACCATCATCATCATCATCATCATCATCTTACCTTACCTTAAATAAGCTTAGTGGCAGAATGTCTTAATGAACCAAAACGCAAATATTGCTTATAGTTTTTTTTTAATGGCTAAATGCTATGATGCCATAGACCTATAAACGTCATGGTATGAAACAATAGACGATCACTTTGCTGGCCTTGGCCCGCAAAGTTGTATGAAATTCCATTATTGACCTCTCGTCTAGGCGGTCCCCCACCACCGGCTGCACCTGCCCTGCAACGTGACACTTCGTGGCGTATTATAAGGAACATAACGTCAATATTTCGTAGCATGTTTGAGAAAAATACATTTTGATTTAAATTAACTTTTTTCGAACGCTCTAAGAAATATTTAACTTTGAGTCATCGAATAATATCCGAAATCCGAACGCAACCTATCTATACTACAGGGCCGGCGCTCACTGACGGCATGGCACGGCAGGTTATGCTGCGGCATCCCGCGGCGTTCCGTGGCATGACGTGGCATCCCGTGGCATCCTGCTGAAAGCCCAGCTAGGGCCGGCGCTCACTGATGGCATGGCACGGCATGGCATTTTATTACTATCAAGTTATTTTGAATCTTATTTCAATGAGTTTAGAATTCATGTTACTTTATTGGTTATGCGTTGCGTCGTCCCTCAGGAAGTCGCGGCATCGTGGTATCGAAATAAAGTAACATGAATTCTAAACTCATTGAAATAAGGGCCGGCGCTCACTGATGGCATGGCACGGCATGGCATGGCAAAGGATTTTATTACTATCAAGTTATTTTGAATCTTATTTCAATGAGTTTAGAATTCATGTTACTTTATTTCGATACCACGATGCCGCGACGTGCCGAGGGATGCTGCAGTAAAATTCTTATGTAACCTGCCGTGCCATGCCGTCAGTGATCGCCGGCCCTTAGATTCAAAATAACTTGATAGTAATAAAATGCCATGCCGTGCCATGCCGTCAGTGAGCGCCGGCCCCTACTTTGGCATTAATCAGTTTTGCTCCGCGCGGATTCGAAGTTAGTTGTGTCGTTATGGTTGACTAGAATTTAGCATTATAGCACTTCTAGCTGAAGATAAAGACACAAATAACAACTGCTAATATGACGATAAGACGATTCTGGGTGCATAATTTGTGGAGAATAAGATCTACAAATGGTGAATTCGGCAACTTGTTTAATGATTTGAGATACGACATGCGAAAATTCTAATTATTACAGAATGAACTATGAAAAAATTGATATTTTCCTAAAATCGCACACCTAAACTAATTTTCGATCGGCTGCACCTGTTACTGTACAGAGAGATTGTCTGTATGTTTAGCAATCATAATTCCTCGACACAAAGTGACCGATACGTCTCGCGCGACGCCGCGGCAACCCGTGGAATGAAACGGCATGACACGGCATGCCGCAGCATTCCGCGGCGCGTCGCGTCATACCGCAGCATCCCTCGAGGCACGTCGCGGCATCGTGGTATCGAAATAAAGTAACATGAATTATAAACTCATTGAAATAAGATTCAAAATAACTTGATTAGTAATAAAATCCTTTGCCATGACACGCCGTGCCGTGCCGGCAGTGAGCGCCGGCCCTAACACTCCTCCCTCCGCCCGCGACCCTCGCATACACCCGCAACGCAACGCGTGTTAAATCGTGTCTCGATGAAATGTGTTGTCATAGAAACGTATTATCAAGTATAGTAACACTGGTGAAACGATTTTCTGTGTTATAAGAACTTTAGGAACTGAAACTTACGATGAACCAAAATTATAGTAAAGGTGATTCGATGAACGGCTATGTCGATATACAAATAAAATGATGAAGTAAAATTCGATGAGTTGATTCTTGTGTAAAAGGTAATTCGAGCAATTGTATGAGCAATGTAGCGAAGTTCGTTGAATGATTCCTACCTGATAATAAAAATCTGCGAATAATGTTATAGGAAACGAAAATCTATGAAACTATTTTCGGTAAAATGATGGTTTACCGATTCCTTGCCAGACGAGGAAAATATAATCGACCTTTTTACGCAACTCGCCCCGGGTATCAAAATTATAAATAAAGAATCGCTTCACCTCCTTGGTTGTCCCGTCTTAGATCAATCATTTGAAAACTTCGTCGACGCAAAAATTCAAAATTTCAAAGCATCATCGCACCGTTTGGCCAAAATTAATCTTCATTCAGCGTATACAATCATTAAGCATTGTCTTTTTTTCCAAAATTTACATATATTCTTCGCGGAACCCATTCCTCGGTGCATGGTGCTCAAAGCCTTATAGCGAAAATATTGGATCCTTTCCATTGGATCTATGGAGGCTGCACACTGCTCTGAGGCCAAGAACGTTTGGTCCATAACCTGTCCCGACACGGACCCGCCTGCCAATCCCTGCTCGCAGAGGCAATGGGACGAGCCGCTCTGTCAACTAGTACGGAAAAACCTTTTAGATACGTCAACTAGTTCGGCAGACCGTGCTCGTCTCCTTGCGACTGCGGAGTGGGAATCAGGTCTGTGGCTGCAGGCGCTACCCTCTCCAAACATAGGTACTTTCCTAGATAATACCACCTTCCGCCTGGCAGCTAGCTTACGTTTGGGGGCATCAACAAATCAGCCACATCGCTGTCAATGCGGCGCCATGGTGGACATAATGGGTCACCATGGCCTCTCATGTGTCCGGAGCGCTGGTAGGATCTCCCGCCACACGGTAGGATCATCCGTCGGGCCCTTGTCAGTGTGAGATTGCCGGCAGTCCTCGAGCCTAATAGAGGCCTCGGGCGAACAGAGGGCTGGCCACTATTTCGCACAACAAATAAGTATCGCTATAACAAATACGGCCAGCCTCTGGGCACCTTGCCCATTGACGGCGATTTAGGCCAAATTTTCTTTTTATAGTTTAAGTTTTATTGTTTGTTATTGTTTTTTAACCTGTTGAATGCTTAATTTTATTAATAATTAAGTTTTATTTTAGTAATTCACGAGGACGTGAACATTTTATCAGGATGGACGAACTGTTAGACTACTTATATAAAAATAAGTATTAATTTTAAGTCCCCTTTTGTAAATCAGTATGT
Source organism: Archips xylosteana (assembly GCA_947563465.1). Classification (NCBI taxonomy): domain Eukaryota; kingdom Metazoa; phylum Arthropoda; class Insecta; order Lepidoptera; family Tortricidae; genus Archips; species Archips xylosteana. The sequence goes on from OX387343.1 coordinate 23,567,534, forward strand.
CATGGATTTATGTTTATATGTTATTATTCGTACATTACAGCAGTTTCCTGAAATTAAGTGAATAAATGACATACTGATTATTTTGGCAATAATACAAAAGGAATTAAGTTTACCTTTTCATCTCTCATACTCGGAAAGTGAGGCAAATCATATTTGACATACGGGAGTATAACTATTATTTTCTTCCCTATGGTAGATACTTATGAATTAAAAAAAATAAAGGCACTGGCTTTCAATGGAACACATACGCATTCAGCCAAGCATTACGGCATATACATGGAATAATTAAGTATTGAGTTTTTTTTTTCTTAATTAGTCATATTCCCCAGTCAGTCTTATTCCTCTTTTTCATATTCCCCGTAGTCGAACTTCGTATGCAAATAATAGTTTCATGAAAAGAGCGAGCAGGTTGTATAACGATAAGTATGTGCATTTGGATATTTTCAGCAATAAGTTAAGTAGGTTTAAAAAACAGTCCCTGCAGTGTATTACACATTTTGGGTAGGCTGTGTTTTGTCGCTTTTGCTTTCTTTTAGATATAAATTTGTAAATAATAAATGTATTTCCTCTGTTTTTGATGCAAAGGGGTGGATTAACTCAGTAAACTCGTTTGGTTTTAGTTTTACGTAGAGTGGGCTGCCTAGATGTTGCCCTTGTACCGGTGGTTGGCCGCTTTGGGGCATTGGGCAGTGCTAGCTGTCTGTCATTTGCGTTTGATTAACTACATAACCTGACTATAAAGCAAACACAGCACCAATTGAAAGATGCTGGTCAGGCGCGGGTGATGGACTGGTTGGCGCTTGATAGTCTTTCTCTTGAAGTTGTCGATCGCTGGTGTGGGGGTGGTAGCTGGTTATTTTACCTTAGTATTTATGTAAGGTTTCTATTTTTTTTCTTTAGGAAACTGTAAGTCTATGATTTATAAAATATATTTGTAATACATATAACTATAAGAGACTGTTTGTTTCTAAATAAATAAATAAATATTACAAATTTTATAATGCCAGTGAAATATTATTAAATTAAATTATTAATTAGTTTCTTATTTAGTGACTTAAACCAGAAAAGTTAGAAAATGTTAAGAAAAAAACACGGTAAACGACAATGTTATTGTCCACACAGCTTATCTCTATACAGCTTAACTCCTTGGTTCAAATTGGTTATTTACATACCTATTTTATAAATAAATTTACTAAAATACCTACTTTATCTACTGTTTTCATTGATTATTATATTGAACATTCTAAATTTTGTTAAATTAATTATTCTTTAACAATAAACTCCATTGAAATATTTTACAACGAATGATCGTTGACCAGTTTAGACATTTTTATTTATTTATACTTATATTTTCTTACTTTCCTTGTAGTCGAAATGAAAAGCAGAGTGTTTAACTCGGGAAAAACACCAATATCACCCTCGGAATATTGGCACTCTCGCTGTGCTCGGGTGCCAAATAACCTCGTGTGATATTGGTTATTTTCCTCCCTTGTTGAACAATCTACTATTTCACGACACTGCTTGAAAATGTGGCCAAAGATAACCTAAATCCTCAAACCTAAAGTACTCAAAACTGCCTATATATGTACATTTAACAGCTGACCCATTTATGGCGCGCAAACACGACAACAATGTTACACTAATCGAAAACAGGACGTATCAGTATTGTGTATTTCATAATACGATACGACTTTTTGAAAGATAATTTCTGAATTCTGAATTTCATTCCCGGCGTGCTGAAACGAAATTATTGGACCAATCAAAACTAATCGTCTGCTGCATGTGATGTCTGCTGGATGGATGGATGGATGGATGTTGATGGATGTTGATGGATAGATGGATGTTGATGGATGTTGATTGATGTTGATGGTTGGATGTTGATGGATGTTGATGGATGATGATGGATGTTGATGGATGGATGTTGATGGATCTTGATGGATGTTGATGGATGGATGTTGATGGATCTTGATGGATGTTGATGGATCTTGATGGATGTTGATGGATGGATGGATGTAGATGGATGTTGATGGATGTTGATGGCTGTTGATGGATGTTGATGGATTTTGTTGGATGTTGATGGATGTTGATGGCTGTTGATGGATGTTGATGGATGTTGATGGCTGTTGATGGATGTTGATGGATGTTGATGGCTGTTGATGGATGTTGATGGGTGTTGATGGGTGTTGATGGGTGTTGATGGATGTTGATGTGTGATGGTGATGATGATGATGATATTGTTATTTCCTCATTAGTCGTGAAAAGCACGATGTTTAGTCTCGGCCAAAAGTACAATAGATGGACTCGTACTATCGAGGGCCTCCGCTACGCGTCGGCCCTCAAAACTAACTCGTCCATCTACGTAGTCGGTCCCAAAGTTCTGTCACTGGCACAGCCGCCGCCATCGATATGGTCAAGAAAGTCACCGACATTCACGGGGCGGGGGGGGTTTGAAATTCGTAACTGGACGAGTAATAGCTTATCAGTTTTAAACAGCGTGCCGAAAGAGACCCTAGGAGCGGCTGCCGTAAAGTTCAAAATTGATCAACAGCTCGAGGGCGAGCGCACGCTCGGTTTGATTTGGTTCCCGGCGACTGACGAGCTAGGGTTCGACGTTTCGTTCAAACGCATACCGGACGACGTTATTCAGGTTAGTCAAAGACCTACAAAACGTCTCATGCTCCGTGTCGTCATGTCTATATTTGACGTGTTTGGTTTTCTGTCGCCCTTTACCATACAGGGCCGAATTATGTTACAGGATACATGGCGCTTGAATATGGGTTGGGACGACTTTCTTCCGGACGTCATTTACACAAAATGGTGTAGGTGGCTCGATTTGCTTAAAGTCATAAGTACAATTCGTCTGCCGAGATGGTATGCGGCTAGCGGGGACAGCGCGGCAGGAGTGAGATAACAGGGGACGGCGCTACGCGTGCTACGAAACCTCAGGCATCTGTTGTAGAAAGCGATTCGAGTTATAATAATTTACAATTACATTTATTTAGCGATGCTTCGCTCCAAGCTATGTCTGCGGTTGCGTATTTGCGCTGGAATAGTAAGGGTAAAATATTTGTGGCCTTTGTAGCCAGCAAGGCGCGAGCGGCGCCGCTAAAGGCCACGACCGTGCCGCGACTCGAGCTGCAGGCGGCCGTGCTGGCGGCCGTGCTGGCGGCGCGGCTGGCGGACGCGCTCGGTAGGGAGCACAAGCTACCTATCGCCCGGCGTTACTTCTGGTGCGACTCCAGTACAGTACTTCACTGGATAAACAATAACACGCGTTGCTACAACACGTTCGAGGCCAACCGACTCGGTGAAATAGATGATCTCACTAACTTAGCGGAGTGGCGGTACGTACCGACGGGTTTGAACGTGGCTGATATAGCGACTAGAGAGACGTATAAGCATGATTCCCTGTTGAAGGAGTGGCTCAATGGACCCTCATTCTTGTACGCTGATGAGTCTCGCTGGCCGCTTAACATCTTGGAACCTGAAAATAATGAGACATTTAAAGAATGCATAAATATCGTTCAAAACTTATCTGCAGAGCGGCCGGTCCCGGACCCCGAACGCTTCTCCTCCTGGTTGCGATACCTCCGAACTGCTGCGGCGATCCTGAAATTTATAGATATATGTAGAGGTATCCGTGCCGATGAGTGCACTCTTATGGAGCGAGCGGAGCTACTGGTGCTGCGGCAGGCGCAGGAGGAGTCGTTCGGCGGCGACATAGCGGGTAAGAGCGTGTCGCGCGAAAGCAGGCTGCTAACGCTGTCGCCTTACCTGGACGGCGATTTCGTGCTGCGCGTGGGCGGCCGCATCGATGCCGCGTTCGACGTGCCGCTGGAGACGAGAAGGCCGGCCATACTCGACGGAAAGCATCCGACGGCACGGCTTATAGTTAAGCACTACCACATCAAAACTGCTCATGGCAACCAAGAAGCGGTCGTGAACGACGTCAAGCAGAGGTATTGGGTGATGCGATTGCGGCCCACTGTGAAGAGCATCGTGTCCCGCTGCATGTTTTGCCGCTTGCGAAAAGCGAAACCCGAGTCGCCTCGCATGGGTGACTTGCCTGCCGCGCGTGTGGCGCACCACCAGCGACCCTTCTTCACCCATTGTGGGGTCGACCTTTTCGGCCCAATGGAAGTCGTGGTTGGTAGGCGCAGGGAGAAACGTTACGGCGTTCTGTTCACTTGTCTAACCATCCGTGCGATACATATCGAACTCGTGCAATTCACTCACCTCGGACTCGATGATAATGGCGTTACGTCGTATGGCGTCGCGACGAGGTTGGCCGCGGCACATCTATTCCGATAACGGAACCAATCTGAGAGGCTCGGACACGGAGTTGCGGAAGGCGGTCGAGGACATAGACGACGAGCCGCTGAAAGCGGAGGCGGTGAACAATGGGGCGCATTGGAGCTTCATACCCCCTGCCAGCCCCCATTGGGGAGGGGCCTGGGAGCGACTCATTAGGAGTGTAAAGACTTCCCTGAGGGTCATACTCAAGGAGCGAGCCCCCCGGGACGAAGTTCTCACCACGCTACTCGCAGAAGTGGAAGGTATGGTGAACGGTCGCCCCCTGACCCACGTGTCGGTGGAGCCGGAATCGTCCGAGGCCTTGACCCCTAACCATTTTCTTTTAGGCTCATCGGCAGTTCTGCCCACGTTGGGGTCCTTCGACGACTCAGATCTGTTTCTCAGGAAACAGTGGCGGAAGGCCCAACGGCTCGCCGAACGCGGCGGCGGTGGGTGAAGGAATACCATCCGCAGCTGTTGCCGAGAAGTAAGTGGCAGCAGGAGCGCAGGCCGCTGCGCATCGGCGACCTGGTGCTGGTGGCGGACGGGGCCGCGCCGCGCAACACGTGGCCGCGCGGGCTCGTGCAGGCCGTGCTGCCGGGCCGCGACGGCCGCGTGCGGCTGGTGGAGGTCCGCACGGCGGCCGGCGTGCTGCGCCGCTCCGCACAGCGCGTCGCCCTCGTCCCATGGGTGATGAGACTGATGAGTGCTGACGCACTGGGGAGGGGAATGTTGACGGCGCGCTCACACGGACCTACCCTTTTATTTTTAAGTTATTTTTTGTCCAAATTTGACTGTACAGTTTCCTCAGTTTGTTCTAGAGGTCGATTGCTGTGACCTAGTTTTCTGCACGCATCTCGCAACTAGGACGCTTGTCTTTTGCTATACGGTTAATGTTACAAAGTTCTATGTGTTTAAACGTTAATATCAAGTTTTGCCTTAAACTGTGTGCTCGTCTCCCTAAGGCGTGTTTTACTTCAAGAACCCCAGTTGCCCACAGGTACAATGAAGTCTCCAGTGTTGAGGACAAGAAAAGAATTGGCCGGTCTCGCTCCGTACGAACACCAGCAGTAATCAAAGCGATCAAGGCGCGCATAGCAAGAAATCCTGTCCGAAAACAGAAGTTGATGGCTTTACAGATGGGTGTCAGTAGAAAAACCGTCAAAAAGGTTTTAAACGAAGATCTTAGTCTACGAGCACACAAAAAAAAAGAGTGGGCACTTTTACTTAATGCCCGTCTAAAAACAAGAAGGCTTAAAAGATCCCGGAAGACACCGTGATATCCTCTTTACAGACGAAAAAATTTTCGATATTGAAGAGAAGTACAATAAACAGAATGATAGAGTGTACGCTACGAGCTCTGAAGAAGAAATCATGATTTTTTTGAGAGCATTGATTTTAGTCTAATTATGGCACATCTCGTACGCCATTGACTGATTAATAAGTCGTTAGTGATGCTGCGAGAAGTCCACGTTTAATTATTACATTATATTAAGCTAACTCCGTTAGAATGTTTATGTCGTAATTAAACTACAGTTTTTCACTTTAAATGATACTCAATAATTTTAATGACAATTAATCGTTTTTTCTTAATAACCTTTGTGCTAATAAGTTTTTAAAGAAAAAAACAGTTCGAAAATTTTTAATTACTACTATACTTTTTTTTTAATTATACTGTTAATTTATTTAAATTTAATTTGTAATTAGTATTTAGTTTTAATGTAAATTAATAATTTAATCCGTTTTCTAATTGTTCGAAAATGGAACTCTCGATAAACGACATTAATTAAACGTGTCGCATCCCTTCTATTATCATTGAAGAACGCGGAAAATACTTATTCCTACGTCGTTGACTGATAAATCAGTCCACACGTGACATAGGTAATAACTATTATTAGTGCTGCCGTTATCTTTATAGTGGTTACCTAGTTCGACATGGATACAGAAGAATTATTGCGAATTATAGAAAGTCCTGTGCCTGATGATGATGATTATGTTTTCCAGGAGAAATCGGAGGTAAACTTAGAAAGTGTAAGTACTGCCATTTATACTGTCCAAACTATTATAGTATTTTATGCAACGGTTGTATAAGTGAGGTCTTTAAAAGGGAAAAATTAAAAATAATTTATTCCATAGTGGCTTTATTTTATCCATAGACGTGTCAGCCGCCATACGGGGCGTCAAACCCCGGCGGCTTTGACTGTCTACTAACGCAATACGGCCACGAAAGCCCGCTTAGCTTAGTCGAACAGACCGAAGCCCATGTCGTCATCACTTTCAGGTTCTTCCTCCTCAACCTTCTTCTCTTCGGCCTTGGGCGCGGCGCCCGCGGCGGCAGCAGCGGGGGCAGCAGCAGCAGCGGCAGCGACAAATTTAGATGGATCCTGAGAGTAAAAAAATTTCATTCAACCTTTACAATTAATTTATTCCACTAAGTTTAGTTTGACAGCACACTAATCATTATAATTACGCTGTATTATACAATTGACTGCAGTTAAGTAATAATATAAATTTACGATTATTTCATGAAATCACATAAAGTTAACCAAGTACCGGAATTCTGTTATAATGCAAAAAAAAGTTAATTTAATAGAACCTTATTGATTAGTTACATTGACAGTTCCATTGATGGAACTAGATGGAATTTTTTTTCCGCATTCAACGAAGAGGGTTTCCTCAATGGAACTAGGTCGACTTTTTTTCCATGTAGTTACATTAATAATGCAGAGTTAATTTAATGGAACTAAACGGAGGGGGTCTATATTGGAATCCATTATATCTTTTGTCCTAATAACAAAATCCATAATAACTTTGGTCATAATGATCTTTTGCTATAATAATGTTTGCCCTAATGTAAATGCCATAATATTGTTTGTTCAAATATTGAATATCCTAATGCTTATCACTTTTATGATTTATGATATATGGCCCATTTTTTTATTTATTACAATAGTGGGGCAAAAATTAATGGGAAATGAGGGATAGTTGAATTATTGTTAATTTTTATTAAATGTTAATTTCCTTAAATACGGTCCAAATCCTCTCATTCTGAGAGGAGGCCTGTGCCCTGCAGTAGGACGTATATAGGCTGAGATGATGATGACGAGTATAAAACTATTATGATAAATATGCATATACATATTAAGACAAACAATGTTAGTACAAAAGAGATTGTCAAACAATATTAGGACATGTGACTATTAAGACATATGATTATTAGTACTTAGGGAAATAGTGCAAATAAGCATTAGGATATTCAATATTTGGACAAACAATATTATGGCATTTACATTAGGGCAAACGTTATTATAGCAAAAGATCATTATGACCAAAGTTATTAGAACAAAAGATTTAATGGATTCCAATATTCCCTCCATTTAGTTCCATTAAATTAACTCTGCATTATTAATGTAACTACATGGAAAAAAAAGTTGACCTAGTTCCATTGAGGAAACCCTCTTCGTTGAATGTAACTACTCGGAAAAAAAAAATCCATCTAGTTCCATCAATTATTGTGTGGTAGTTTCGGAGTTACGCCATTTTAGAATAAGCACATCTTAAAAAAATTTAAAACTATCAGCATCTTTCTCTTTCCAAATAGAATACAGAGAACGAATCAATTTATAGTCTTAAAAATATGAAATGTTGTCAATTCATAATCTTAATTGTTAAAACATGTAGGAATCCATCACATTTTAAGTGTTCATACTATTAGATTATTTAAACAAATTTAAGACATTCCTAGGACACTATACGGTGAAGGAAAACATCGTGAGGAAACCTGTATACACCTGTGAAGAAATTCAATGTGTGTGAAGTTTCCAATCCGCACTGGGCCCGCGTAGGAACTACGGCCCAAGCCCTCTCATTCTGAAAGGAGGCCTGTGCCCTGCAGTGGGCTGGGATGATGAGGACACCACATAGAAGTAGGACTATGATTCCAACTCTAAGACCCTGTTTACATTACTCCGGTAAAATCATTCCAGTGGCATGACATTGCGGGGCCGCAATGCTAACGAGTTACAGAGATCAAACGAGCGCCGCAGTGGAATGCTACTGGAATGATTTTACTGGAATAATGTAAACAAGGTATAAAAGAATAATATTAACTCATTTCAGAGTAGCCTACAAATTTTTTTTTTCCTAATTTAGAAAAAGGCAACATGGGCCCAATTGCATAACAAATTACAAGCTAATAATATTAACTATTTTGTATTGAAATTCACTAATAAATAATGCGTAGGCAGTAGTCAAGTAAGAGATAGTTTAGTATGCTCTGTCAATTCTTGAAAATTTAGGCAAGTTTGATGTACATTGACTTATTCTTGGTTCATTATTTTAGGAACAACAGAGGGCCCAGAGTATTGCCTTGAGGAACGCTTGGCTCTGGTCCTTTTTGGGCCAGTTTGTCATAATCATAACATCTCAACTCTGACAATAAATAACAGTTTTGTGTCAAAATGTTGTCATGCAATTTAAAATACCTGAGAGACTGAGCTTCTCTTGGCATCTTTCGAGTTAACCGTGGAGGGTAAATTTACTTTTTTCGATTGGTTTAAAAGTGTAAAGTTTAGACAAGACATTTCATACAAATCGTTAAAGCAGTTACTGAGAAACGAATTACATATGCACAAAAAAATATAGGATAGGAAACAGTTACAATATGCACTTTTTATCCATAAAAACAAAGTTTATCACATTGCCAAAACATAATACTTAATTTTGTACCCACTTATGACAATAAGTACCAAAATTCAAACATTTGTTTCTGCAAAATGCCAGTGCAATATCCAGACAGGGAATTTTTCACACTAGGATAAATTTGAAGATTTAATGTAGTCTGAAAGCGAAGCCAAAGAGTATATTTTTACATCTTTGGTATTAAAACAGACTTATTAAAATTATGTAGACAACTAAGCACAACTCTTGCAAATGCTCTCTCACCTTGATGAACTCCTTGATAGTGGTTGCCTCCTTGAAGTCTACTTCAGTAACAGCAGCAATAGCAAGAAGGTTCTTGAATCCATTGGCAATCGAGTGTGGAGCAGAAGCAATAGTTGGGTATCCAATGGACAGAGACAATGCCGCTATATTGGCTACACCCTCCAGGAACCTGGCACGCAAATCCTCAGGTTTGATGTCCAGAATGGCAGGAGTGAAAATAGTGCCAGAATCATACACCTAAAACAAGAACAACTAAGTTATTTGGGTGAATCAACTTTCTTGTGTTGTTTACTCTGTCCCCGTTGTCCAAGTGACACTTCATACTGTTTCATAGAAAATTCTAGGTTGTCCATCCATCCTATTATCTCGCCTCATTCGTTTTTCGTTTAATTCTTATTTCGTCCCATTCTGTATTCGTCACTCATTCTTCTTCGTCGTACGTCAAATTCTTTAACTTTTATCTGTCTTAATAAGTCTTTTTCGTTTTTCGTCATAGTCTTCCTTGGACTCATTCGTCGTTCTTCACTTTCGTTTTTTGTCTCATTTACTTGCGAACATTTTATTTACCAGCACCGAACGTATCAAAACCATTTTGGCGAATGAGTAAATGACACAAAAAACAACGGGGAAAAACGACGAATGCAAGGAAGACCGTGACCGTATTAAGAGATAGACGAGTTGCAGAATTTGACCAAAAAATATAGTGACGGATAGCAAACAAGATGAAGACAAATACAGAATGAGATGAAATAAGAATTGAATGAAAAACAAATGATGTGATATAATAGGATACCTTTAGTATTTCTCAGGAACTACACAATTATTAGTGATTGTTACCAACATGCAGTTTTCGTAGTACGGTTGGCAAAAAAATACGCAAGTATTCTTTAAATTATATATTATTCACACTTATTAATATTATGCCGAATAAACAATCAAAATCAGTTCAACGGATATTATGGCTGTCAGTTTTTCACGTCAATCAGAAAAAAATAACTATTTTATATATATAAACTAGCTGTTGCCCGCACCTACCTACCGAATATGGAAAGTTTCATCAAAATCGGTCCAGTCGTTTCGGAGGAGTTCGATAACGCACACCATGACACAAGATTTTTATATTCTTCACACATTGACTAAAATATAGCACAAGAGAAGAATTATATAAATAAATAAATAATAAATATCACGGGACAATTCACACCAATTGACCTAGTGTCCCAAACTAAGCAAAGCTTGTACTATGGGTACTAGACAATGGATAAACATACTCATATAATAGGCTATCCAGTCAACTAAATGTTCCTAAATGTTTTACACTAAATTTATATTGAATTTTCACATGTATTGTTTTTTTTTGCCAACCATATACTTTACTATGAAAACTGCACGTTGATAATGATCACTAACAATTATACACAGAGGTTTTTAAATCTAATATATAAAAATCTTGTGTCTTGTGTGATTTTTTTCTCTATACTCGGAAGTTCTGAGAATAGGTTGTATTGTAGGCTATTTTCAAAAAAAGAAGGAGGTTCTATGTTTGACTGTATGTAGCTTTTTTATACCCCTATTCATCGCAGACGGAGTCGCGGGCGACAGCTAGACAAAATTAAAATGCAAAGTAATCATTATGTGCCTTTGGTTTGAAAATCAGCACTCAAATGACAGATTTCATATTTATCAAATGCACTATGATATACCCAAAGCTCATTTCAGGTTACCCATATAATTGCAACCTGTACTCAAAACTTTGGGGTAAAAAAATTAAAAGAGAAGTACCTGCTTTACAACAAGACCATATGAGAATGGGGAGATGTTCAACATGTTGAGCAGAGTGGCTTCAGAGGCGCCGACTTTGTCACCAGGCTTCAAGATGTGCACATCGTTGATGATTTCAATGGTACCTGCACATTTAAAAAATAATAGACACAATATAAAGCAAGTATCCCCACCATACATACTTCAAGGAGATATTAAGAATGTACATTCAAAATGCCAGTGCAATTATCAGTTTAGAACAATTACACTAGGATAAGTTTGAAGATTTAATTTTGTCTGAAAGCGAATCCAGAAAGACAATTGTTGTCATCCTGGTATTAGAACAGACTAATTTTAACAAATGGAGTAAAATTTTCACCAAATAAGTTAGTCACTTATGTTTGCTGCTAGTACTAGTAGCAATGCAGTACATATATTTATATAGGTGTGAACATGTGCAGTTAGTGTATGACCTCATATTTGTCAACCCAGAATGAACAACAGGTATGCAAAATCTGATAATTCAAATCCTAATGGCAATAACATGAGGGTTTGTATCTCACCAGCATACCCCACAATGGAACTAGCAACTCTAAAATGAAATCACTAAGTACTATGAACAAATATAAATACAATGTTATATTTAAATCATCCATTTTTTAATGTATCTAAAGATATATTATATGGGTGTTTCAACTTTTTAGTGCCACCCGTTGCTATGGTTACACAAATATTTTGTCCCTTGGACAACCTATGCATTTTTCTATAAAAAGTATCGAGTGTCACTTGAACAACCGGGAACAGAGTTAAAAAACACAAAAAAGTTGATTCACCCATATAGTAAATTTTCTTGTCTTTTCCGTGTAACTCTGGTTTATCTTTTAAAAGAAAATTTAAATGTGAAGAAATTTGTGGCTTCTACTTGCTAAATGCTTGATCGCATCGTTTCTTTGATTTTATATTCACTACTCATATTACAAAAAATATTTTGTACATTGTTTTCAGGCACAGTAATATTTTCAACCATTAAATATTCCATATTAATATTTGAATGAATTCCAAAAAATATGTGATTTTATAAACAAAGTGACAGATACATTGATTGAAATTATCCCATTATGATCTGGTATATTTTAGGGTCTCAGAATTGGATACTTTTTTGATATATCGTTATTAAAGGTTCCAAAAATTAATTTTAATTATTAAAAGTTAATTTAATTTATTATTTTGGAAAAACAATGGCGTGCCATATGGCACCGCTAGGCTAATGAGTAGGCTTTACATCCTGCTATTAGCCTGTTATTAACTTATATTGTTAGCTAAAACTATTTTTACCTTCTATTGATTAAATTATGCAGATTGAAAGTAAATGAATAAAAAACAGCTTTAGTTTTATAATTTTTTTGTAAAAATAGTTAAGTAATGTAAGTTATGCCTGTCTTTCTGCACCTATTGGAGCGTGTACGACGTGGTAACAGAGACTAGGCGTCAAAACTACTTCGCACCCGGCATAGAGTTTACGACCTGTGAGGTTATATGTAAGACCACCCCTTTCTTTGTCACCCAAATCTTATCAGAATCAATGGGAGATTCAGAAAGTGAAATCTAAAGTGACGGCGGCTCAAACTCCTCGTCTTTTTCTATAGGGCTAATGGAGCGTACATCCCCCATCAAGACAAATAAATACTATACATTACCCATTAAAAAACTAAAAATATACATATCTAATTGCCACGCCTAATTTTAAAGGCAACATAACGGCCTAGAGGTGCCATACGGCACCCGTAAGTTTTGAAGTAATGTAAACCAAAAACACAAACTTTATTTACAAATATTATAATATAATCTAGTCAGACAAACATAAAGGAATAAAATAAAATGCATTTAAATTAAAGATTTTACGAAATAAATAAATTATTAGCCACTTAGTTCAAAGTAAAATAATTGTTTTCCCTATTTTTCACTACACTGACTGTGTCGCTCGTGCCGGTCACAGCAAGTATATCAGAACTGTTTGTTGTCTTGCTCTAGCACCACATCGACAGACTGCCGTCGGGCTTCACTGTTTGAGACGCGCGTATGGCGGGAATATATGAACGGCTTAAATTGGGTGCCAAACAGCACCGCTAGGTTATAATGGGGTAACATGTTAAATTATTTTCTTTGTTATTCATCATTATCGCCAACCCTAAAGGTACTTACACATGCTCTAAAATAGCATGCTAAAAAGCGTGCTGTTGAGTATGCTCAATACGAGCATGCTTATGAGTAGTTTACATTTGCTAGCAATAGGCATGCTAGTTTTAAGTATGCTCCTGATTAATCCTATAAATCCTCAATAAGCAAACCTGTTTAGACGCGCTTAAAGCACGCCCCCTTCCACCCGCGCCGCAGGTAGCATTCTCAAAAATCGCACGCCTGTCTATTTTTAAGCAAACTCGAAATGAGCATGCTAATATTGAGCAACATTCCGACACACATGCTACTAAATAGCAACTGCTCAATAGAAGCATGCTTTCATGCTTGAAATGAGCATGTGTAACAGTACCTTAACATAAAACTGTCATAATAATATGCTACGGGTTTGCTACCTCCGTTGTGGGGTATGCTCGTCAGATTGTACATTTTTGTTGTTCATTCCAGGTCAACAAAATGAAGGTTGTTTTTTAACCACACCTGGTGTCAAAGGCAGGTGATCATGCAGAAACCTCAGCAAAACATATTTGAGGCTAAATTCAGAGGTTGAAAATTTATTTATAATCGTAAAAATCAGCGTTTCTCACCCTTAGAGATCTTTGTGGGGATGGAGAGTGCCTGGAAGAAAGAAGTCTTCTCTGGGCCAAGCCCAGTGTTGTGGGCAGGAACAATGACAGACAATGGAGCAATAGCTCCAGGACGAGCTAGAGCACGGACCTTGTTCTCCAATAGCTTCTCACGTACCTGTAAAAAGAGCAAGTGTAAGTACACTTTTAAAACTAATAATCCATATTATGTAATTAATAAAGTAAACATCACTTTTCTTTGAACTAAATGAACTCTTGCCATAAATTTATGGGTAGGTAGCATAAAAATCTATAATATAAAAGTGAACGGCCAGAACGGGATAAAAAAAACGAGACAGCAGGATGGCACTCTACAACACCATTTTGACAAGTTTCTCCCAAACAACCAGGAATTTTAAAGCAATTCGAATTTTTGACCTTGGGAATCGCGAAAAACTTGAGAAAATATGATATTGGGTGTGTACATTTTGTATATTAAGGTGGAACGGCACGCTCTAGGCGCGAAATTCATAATTTTTACAGGTTTTAATTTATTGTGGGTAAACGGTGTAACTGTTTAACTTCATATGGTACTTGCGGTTGTAAAACAGTGTTTTTTATATTATTGTGTAAAGCTTTTTAAGAATAAAACTGTTAGCTTGATATAAAAGTTGTCAAACATAGAAATTCGGACTTTCAACGTTTTGACAACTTTTATTTCAAGCTAATAGTTTTATTCTTAAAAAACTTTACACAATAAAATAAAGGACACTTTTACAAGCGCAAATACCATATGAAGTTAAACAGTTACACCGTTTACCCACAATAAATTAAAAACTGTAAAAAGTTTGAATTTCGCGCCTAGAGCGTGCGCTTCCACCTTAAGCAAAATAAAATAACTAGTTCGAATTTCGAGCCAAAAGCGAGCGATCTATTATCTATGCCAGTGTTGCCATTCAGGGAAAAAGAAATCCATTCATTATCCTGCATTGCAGTCTGCAAAGCTCTTTAAGCACTGACCTGCATATTAAAGCATGCACACCTTCAGAATTAAACGGACTTAATTTAAAATAATGCCATTTCAAAACTAGACCTGATTAGTTTTAGTACAAAGTTTGTTATTGAGATGAGAATATTTCAAATTGAGTTGGTTCAATTCTGAAGGTGGGAATGTTCCTATTTAGCCCTCGCTATTTTTATTAACCCCAGACACAAAAAGTGGTCTATTCCGACTAGTTACATTCAAGGATGAGGGTTTCCTTATTAGAACTAGGTGGAATTTTTTTTTCCGAGTAGTTACATTCAACAAGGAGGGTTTCCTTAATGGAACTAAGTGGACTTTTTTTCCACGTAGTTACATTAATAATGCAGAGTTAATTTAATGGAACTAAATGGAGGGGGTCTATATTGGAATCCATAATATCGTCGGGTGACAAGCAAATGTCACTAAGTACCAAATACCTATTTAAAACAAAGCTCGTATCTCAGTATGAAATTACTAACTAGATAAGACTTTTTGAAGAGCAGAGACAGAAATTTTAGTGAGTTTTGCTTGTCATCCGGCGATATCTTTTGTCCTAATAACAAAATCCAATAACTTTGGTCATAATGATCTTTTGCTATAATAAAGTATGCCCTAATGTAAATGCCATAATATTGTTTGTCCAAATATTGAATATCCTAATGCTTATTTGCACTATTTTCTTAAGTACTAATAATCATATTATTATGTCCTAATAGTCACATGTCCTAATATTGCTTGACATAATCACTTTTGTACTAACATTGTTTGTCATAATATATGCATATTTGCCATAATAATTTTATACTCGTCATCATCATCTCAGCCTATATACGTCCCACTGCAGGGCACAGGCCTCCTCACAGAATGAGAGGATTTGGACCGTATTTAAGGAAATTAACATTTATAAAAATTAACAATAATTCAATTATAGTTGTTCCCATTCATTTTTGCCCCACTATCATAATAAATAAAAAAATGGGTCACTTTTATGATATATTATACAGGGTGTTAGGTAATGAGTGGATAATCCTTAAGCTACGGATAGAGGGCACTTAGGACGTTATAATAAAGCTAATATAGGTTTAGTAAAAGTGCACGGTTTTCGAGATATTTGGACTTTTAGGTTTTTTTCGAAAATGAACACCCTTGTTTAATGTTTTGATCATAGCACCATTTTAAGCTATTTTTTTTAATTTTTATTTTTGCTCAATATTCTTGAATACTTGTGTTATCAGATAGGCATCACCATTTTTGTGAGACTACATTAGATTTTTAATAAAAAAATTGCCTTAATTTTTACGCTTTCAATCGTACATTGATCAAACTTTCAGCTCTCATGGTGAAAAAAAAATACACTACCGTCTAGTTGCCAATAAGCTTAAAAACATGTCAATTTATTGACAATTTAAAAATAGTAATTACCTTTTTAATTTAAAATCAAAATGCCAAGATAATAAAAAAAAGACATGGTCATCCACATTTTTCCCAGTGTACTTTTTGTATCCCGGGCGTAGAATCCAAAACTTTTTTGCGTAATTAATGGTGAATTGAGTGTTTAGATGTGTTAAGGTTGTCGTGTTGTTTTTTTTTAGTATAATATTGTTTCGAACACAATACACACCAACAGAATATGCTGAAATGCATTACATTTATGGTGAGTGCCAAGGCAACGCTAGTGCTGCTGCAATTTTGGACGCTGAACGCTACACAAACATAGGACTTGCACACGAAAAGTGTGCAATTTTAAGAGTTGCATGCCCTTTCCACGTTGTCAGTCCGAGAATATTTGCTATGTCCCGTATGGACAAAGAAGGATTTGCCGCTATTAAATTTAATCCAGAACATTTTCATGGTCTCGCTCCCTCGGTCTGCCCTCGCTATTTTCTCCTACAGCCTGGCCAAGAACTCTGCCTGCACTGTACGCGTTATGGATCCGAGGAAAAATCCGGTAATCGGGATGGCGTCTGTTTGGGTAGCGTTCAGCATACAACATTGCAGCAGCACTAGCGTTGCCTTGGCACTCACCATAAATGTAATGCATTTGAACACATTCTGTCGGTGTGTATTTTGTTTGAAACAATATTAAACTAAAAAAAAAAACAACACGACAACCATAACACATCTAAACACTCAATTCACCATTAATTACGCAATAATACCGATATTCAAAATCAAATTTAAAAAAAAAACAAAGAGCAGCCGGCATGTTTTTTAAATTTGGAATAAATGGCATTTAAATTAGTGGCCAGTAATGTTATTTTTGCAAGAAAAAGTTATGGATTCTACGCCCGGGTTACAAAAAGTACACTGGGAAAAATGTGGGTGAGCGTGTCTTTCTTTTATTATCTTGGCATTTTGATTTTAAATTCAAAAGTTAATTACTATTTTTAAATTGTCAATAAATTAGCATGATTTAAGCTTATTGGCAACTAGACGGTAGTGTATTTTTTTTTCACCATTAGAGCTGAAAGTTCGATCAATGTACAATTGAAAACGCAAAAATTAAGTTTGCGATTTTTTTATTAAAAATCTAATGTAGTCTCATAAAAATGGTGATGCCTATCTGATAACACAAGTATTCAAGAATATTGAGCAAAAATAAAAATTAAAAAAAAATAGCTAAAAATGGTGCTATGATCAAAACATTGAACAAGGGTGTTCATTTTCGAAAAAAACCTAAAAGTCCAAATATCTCGAAAACCGTGCCACTTTTACTAAACCTATATTAGCTTTATTATAACGTCCTAAGTGCCCTCTATCCGTAGTTCAAGGATTATCCACTCATTACCTAACACCATGTATATGTCCTTTTTTTTTTCTTTCCAACAAATATGCATTTATTATGACAAACAATGTGTGTGTGTGAGTGATTAGGTATGTCAACCAATATTAGGACATGTGACTATTAGGACATATAATTAATAGTACTTAAGGAAATAGTGCAAATAAGCATTAGGATATTCAATATTTGGACAAACAATATTATGGCATTTACATTAGGGCAAACGTTATTATAGCAAAAGATCCAACCAAACTTACAAAGTTATTATGGATTATGTTATTAAGACAAAAGATATTAAGGATTCCAATATAGACCCCCTCCATTTAGTTCCATTAAATTAACTCTGCATTATTAATGTGACTACTTGGAAAAAAAGTCCACCTAGTTCCATTAAGGAAACCCTCTTCGTTGAATGTAACTACTCGGAAAAAAAAAATCCATCTAGTTCCATAAGGAAACTAGAGATGCGCCGAGTAAAACTTTTACCAAGTAACCGAGTATACTCGGTTCAAAGTTTCTCAAACAGAGTACTTGGTCGATTTACTTGGTTCTGTTTTGAGGCGTGGAAACGGGTTTAGACAGGTTCGCGCGGCGCTACCAGCCAGTACCAGCCACCGCGAGCGAACGTCGCGGGGATCCCCGCCTTCTCCCAGCAAATTGGTAATTTTTTATACAACAAGAAATTCAGATTCAGTCCACATTATTATTATAGCCTTTTTATTTCCATTATGAATTCATTCATCATAATATCATAGTAAATCATAGGTGCATGCATTACATTCTCAATATAATTAAATTAATTATTACACTAATTATTAAATCAACATTTCATAATTATTTCTAAATTAAATTTCATTTTGTAATAAATAACATTTCAGTATTATTAAATTATTTTACACCAATGATTTAACTCGATATTCTATTTTTAAATTGATTTTCATTAAATTAAACACCACAATTCAATATGGACCCCTCAACAGGTAAAGGCCTCCTCCATTTCATTCCACATCCGTCTGTCCTTTGCTTTTACGTCCAATGTTCGCCGGCTATTCCTACTATCTCATCAGCCCATCTTTCTTTTGGCCTACCTCTTTTTCTTTTGCCTGTTGGACCTCGCCAAGACGTTACTTTTTGCGCCCATTTGTCATTGTTCATGCGTGCAATATGACCTGCCCATTTCCACTTAAGTTTTTTTGAGTGTTCCAGAGCATCTATTAATTTTGTTGTTTTCCTTATCTCTGTATTTCTTTTTTTATGTATTCTTTGTATATTTAAAACACTCCTTTCCATTGCTCTTTGGCATACTTGTATTTTAGTCCACATATTAATGGCTTAAATATTTTAAAAACATTGGAAATAGATGATTGTGTACAGTGACTGTTGACAAAATGAGTATACGCAAAAGGTCGCGAATCTGGATGTTTTACAAGCCTGTTTTATTTTAATACACATGATTAATAATAATTTTATTTAGACCGAGTATACTCGGCATTTGAACCAAGTTATTCGGCAGAGTATGAGTATCAAAAAAACTGCAGAGTACACCGAGTAGTAAACAAGGACTCTGCCCATCTCTAAAGGAAACCCTCTTCGTTGAATGCAACTACTCGGAAAAAAAATTCCATCTAGTTCCATCAATGGAACTGATAATGTAACTAGTTGGAATAGACCCAAAGAGAGGGGTGTTATAAGTTTGACCGCAATGTGTGTGTCTGTCTGTTTGTGGCATCAGCTCTTAAACGGGTGAACTGATTTGGATGCGGTTTTTTTTAATAGAAAGCAGATTTCTTGGTGATGGTTCTTAGATATGTTTCATCAAAATCTGTTCAGCGGTTTTAAAGTTATCAGCTCTTTTCTTAGCTGCAGAAGGGATCTTAGACATATAATATAATGGGCATCGACTAAATGTTCAAACATACGAGTGACATAATTGCGTTGGGGGTTTTTAAAATTTTTAATTTATGTTTGTTTTGGTCAGTAGTGTCAAAAACAAACAGAAATTAAACTTAAGTACACACGTACTATCGCCCCAAGCGCCAGATAACCACCTTAAAGGCCCAGTTTGCGTGCAGTGGCTAGACATCTGTCCATAACAATCCATAGCAATAAACATCAACGGCTGCAAGCAAATTTGTTTTGAAAATGGGTATCTGACGTCTGGGGCGATGGTACATTCGTCACTACTGACGAAAGTGCACAAAAAATACATAAATGCGTTTTTAGGAACTTGTTGAAAAGTGACGGATGTGTCGGAGATCTCTACGAGTAGCCCACCTGGCTTAAAATTTATATTGTATCAATAATTTTGACATCCAATGCTGCAGCCCACTACACCTTAGCTAGACATTAATGGCCCATAGAAATAAAAAGATTGAGTATGACAGTTACAAGTTACCTCGACAAGGTCGCCACGGGTGAAAACGAAGCCCACGTTGCCCTTAATGTGCGGCAGCAGTTTCTCGAGCGCCGGGTTGTTTTCGAGGTGGCCGCGGATGGCCTTGCGCATCATGGTGTTCTTGCCCATTAGCACGATGCTGTGCCCGCGCAGCGACATGCGGATCTGCTGCATCTGCTTCGACCCTACGTTGTCTGCACCCACTATGAAACATTTTGGGTACTCGTCCAGAAGTTGCTGCAAGAGAAAATATTCGTATAGAGCTAATGAAATCTTGATCGGTCGCGGTATGACTTTTAATTTTAACCTCAAATATGATACTATATAATTACTTACGACAATCTTGCCGAAATAGTTCAACTTCCAAGTCGCTTTGTCCTCCCTACCCATCTTGAAGTGTGTAGGGACTTCGAAGAAATTTAAGGACTGAAAATGACAGGAAGTATTAATAACGTGCAATTGTACTAACAGTCAAAATATAATAGAAATAACATAATGATCGGTGAAGAGAAATTAAAATAAATCAAACAATGGTAACCAAGATCAATGTATTCAATGGATTACTAAGAAAATTTACGATTTGTTCTACTCACCAAAACAACAAACGCACGTACAACGTGCGAGACAAATCTGAAATGGCAGAATGCAGAATCTCTTCTTTATTTTTTTTGAGGTGCTTGAAATGTTGCCATTACATAAAAAAAAATAAAGGTGGCACTACACCTTACGATTGCTGAAGTGTAGCGCTGGACTCAGGCCCTATACTACGAAGCGCGAAATTCGAACTTCGTTTCATGCCGTTCCGCTCACGCTAATGGTATTTATTACGAGAGTGAGAGGGACCGCACGATCCGAACTTCGAACTTCGAATTTCGTAGTAACCCCCCAGATGATCATTCCTTTGGTTTAAACCCTTATTTAGATTATTTAAATTATCTAAGTTTAAACCACACTTAAAAAATTCAAGTAGAGGAAAACAACAAAAATTAGAAATTGAATTATACAGGGGAATTTTTTTATCAGTACACAAATTTTAATATATTATGTGATACAGTATCGTTGATAGATCACGATTACTTGTTCGAGATTTTTTTTTACATTTTGAAATTTGGGTTGTTCAAAGTAATTCATCCAATAATTGGTCGAGTTGCTATGAAAAATAAAAAAATAAGTGATAAACATTATAACGAAAAATGCTGAAATTTGTTATTTTAACGACATTAAATCACATATTAAAATTTGTGCACTTATTAACCTTTTCAACGCTCTGTCAAATACAACAGCTCTTACTCATACGCCATGACATCGGAATGTCAAACGCGAAGTTGAACCCTACGGAAATACATGTAGGTAGATATCGCTCTGCACGCCGTGACTGATATATCAGTCGTTGGTGTAGAACCTGCGGTGCTTATATATGTGTCGTTGGCGTCGAGAAGGTTAAAAATTACCCTGTACTCAGTATCGTTTTCTACGTATTTCATGTTCGTGTTTAAGTTTAATTTTAGAACGCAGCTCGCAGGCTTCGGACTTCCTAGTCCTTAACGACTTTAACTGGGCTTAACTTATGGACCCTTATTTTCAATTCGTCTGTATGTTTTTTTTATATTATGGCACTTACACTTAGAGTGTATATTTTACTATTAGCCCAAGCAAGCGGCAGTGTAGAAGATTAAATTAACGTAAATCATACAAATATTATGTTTCAGCATTCGACAATTTTATTTGACAAAACAGCTAACTTTTTCCTTTTTTACTACATTACATACCTTTCTTAGCCCTCTCATCTGTGCCCTGCAGTGGGACGTATATAGGCTGGAATGATGATGTGTGTCACATCATGTAGGTACAGAGGTTTCACTTACCTGCTTATAAAATAAAAATTTTCAGCGAGGCTAGTTTTATGAACATACGTGCGTGAACAGTGCGCTCGCCATTCGTCTCGCCACTCAACTCATCATTCGTTCGTATGTGTAAACAAGTACACTGTTGCTTCGGAAGGCACGAGAAGCAGACCAGAAGCCGTATTGTCTAACGCTTTTGGCGCTTGCCTTCGCTTTCACTATCTCTTTCTGTCAACGTTTTATACCGTTTGACAGAAAGAGATTGCGAAGGCAAGCGTCAAAAACGTTAGACAATAAGCCTACAGGGCCCAATTGCATAACAAAGTACAACAAATATTACAAGCGGAACTCTCGCTTCAGTTATATTAACTAGAAAGGGAGTTCCGCTTGTAATATAAGTTGTACTTTGTTATGCAATTGGGCCCAGATGACTTGAATAAAACTTGACTTTTTAATTTCCTAATACTGTTATGATCAGACTTGCTGCTGTATAAGCTTAGTACCTTTTGTCTATCACTAAGAAGAAAAAAAATCCAGTCAGTCAGGGTTGTCAGGGCTGACATCTCTACTTCTCTACACCCACCTACCTTGCCTGGGGTTATTGGTTGGATTGGCTTGTACATGCACCCTGAGACCTTTTGATACGAATATGCAAACACGGTTCCAGTTGATTTCAATTAGTTAATATCAGTTATACAAAACATAGTGCACCTTACAAATTATTATTTTTTAACGATTAAAGGAAAGTTATAATATGTCACTGTTTCGTAAACCGAAAAGGATTCAAAGACGTGTATTTTGTGTCGACGACGACGATGACGGCGAGCCGGAGCCGCCGCCACCGCCGGTAATAAGTCACGGCAGAAAGGAGAACAACCTAGTCAAGACTACACCGTTGCTGAGTTTTGCTGACGAAGGTATGGTTGTGACGGAACAATCATTGTAGGTACACTAAGACACAAATACAGTATTTAAGTAGAGTCCGTAGAATTTTGCTTTCATCTATATGTAAGGTATAAAATGTTCATTAAATTCAGTCCATTATCTGAAAATTATACAGAAGAAATGCTATAAATATTGAGTTTTCCTAGGTTTATCGAGTCCTATAACAACAGGTCCTAGTAGTTCATGACCCTGACTGTTCCTTATTTGATTTTTACACCTGTACAACAAGAACCGGTTAGTTATTGGATAGTTATTAGTATGGTGAATATTAATTGTACCCGAGTTGTGGACATTTATGACTTGTATTGTATAAGTCAGAAACTGACCATGTGATCCTTAATGCCCTATTTGGTAAGTATCCACACTTATACTTATATAATAATAATAAATCATGGGATGATTGACACCAACTGACCTAGTTCCAAACTAAGCAAAGCTTGTACTATGGGTACTAGACAATGGATAAATGGGTCGGGTCCCATTGGCCTTACTTGCATTTAGCCTTGGCGAGCAAAATGGCTCAGTAGTACGCTGACCAAGTATGCAAAATGACTTGGTTAAATAATGCCATGGTTACAAAATTGTCTTAGTTTCAGGAAGACTTACTTAGCAAAACATCTAGGTTGTTAAAAGCACAAGTAGGCAGAATGTCTCAATCGTGTAAGGTCTTGATTGTATTAAATAGATTTTCAAGACCAGACCAGACCATTTACCTACTAAAACATTATGACATTAAGTCGTTTTACCACCAAGTCATTCTGTCTACTATAGCTTATAGCAATGAGGGTGTTTTACAGACCAAGGCATTTTGCTACCCAGACAAAATATAACTAAGGTGCTCTGCTCGCCAAGGCTAAATGCAAGTAAGGCCACGGGACCCGACCCAGATAAACATACTTATATAGATAAATAAATATTAAACATCCAAGACTTAATCACAAACATTTGTATTTGTCATACAAATATCTGCCCCGATCTGGAATCAAACCCAGGATCTCAAGCTTCATAGTCAGGTTCTCTAACCACTAGGCCATCTGGTCTTCTGTACTTCATTGTGTATACTTTATACTTATGTACTTATACTTCTTTACTTCTAATATTATAAATACAAAACTGTGTCTGTCTGTCTATCTGTTTGTTACCTCTTCACACTGAAACTGAAAAATTTAGATGAAATTTGGTATGGAAGTAATTTAAGTCCAGGGAAAGATATACAGGTTAGTTTTATCCTGGAAAACTGAATAGTTCCCATGGGGTAGCAATACAAATTCTTCACAGATGGAGTCGTGATCTCTGATTTCTACGGTAATGTTAGCTAGCTAAGCAACAATATGGTAATGATAGGTTCATGTCACCTTGGCCTTGGTAGGCCTTGGTCCCAAAGGAAGATCAGCGCCATTCGCAAGACTGGCAATTTTTGCTGATTTAGGACCATTTTGTGACACATGCATGTTATCTTATCATTGTTTTTTTTATCTATGTTTAAAATATTGTCACAAATAAATGTTTCTTTCTTTCTTTCATGTAGATAATTTTTATCTAATGCTAATACCTACATCCTCCTTAAAATTTTGAAGACACAATATTCTTGGTCTATTAATCAGACATTAATTTTCTGACCTGTGTCAACAAATAAAAAAAGTTTATACTATTTTGACAAGTCTGTGAACTTGGTGCAAATCTTATTATTATTATTTATTTAAAAAAATGGCTTCTGTCCTATTTCAGGACAATTTCGCCAGTGTCAAAGTAAGCTCTCTTTGGGAGCGACGTTGTACGGTGATTGTAGTTTTTGCAACTTGATAGTAAAATTCCAGAAACCACGTGGAGACAACTTGCACATTAAAAATGTCAGATACGAGAGCAATATAGAATTTTGTGATCACTGTTAATAAAGGTTAATCGCAGGGTTCGAAAATATCCGATATTTATGATATATCCACACATATTATTATTATATTTTCGAACCCTGGTTAATCGCCGCATAAAACACTATCAAAATTATACTTCAACTAGCCAAAGAAACAAAAAATATCAAAATTATATACTGTCTACATCCACCATGTTCAAATGCTACAAACCGAATCTTGGTGTAAATCACAGAGTAGAATTATCAAGAAGAAATGGGTATGGGTAGTTAACAGGCTACACCTGAAATGGCTCCTCTACACCAACGGTGGGTAAACTTTCTTCATGGCGGGCCAGAAAGTTCAACCAACTTAAGAGGAGGGCCAGAATAGCAGCAAAAACTACTCATATAAAAGTATAAACATTTTGAAAAGCAAAGAAATGTGAAGAAATTCGAAAAGAAATTCAATGGTGTGTGTGAAGTTCCCTATCCGCACTGGGCCCGCGTGGGAACTACGACCCAAGCCCTCTCATCTGTGCCCTGCAGTGGGACGTATATAGGCTGGAATGATGATGATGATTATTTTACTTTAAACGTCTGGGTCGTCCAAACATAAATATACTAATTATTTCAAAAGACCGGTGGCGGGCCGGATATAATCCTTTTGCGGGCCGGAGCTGGCCCGCGGGCCGTACTTTGCCCACCACTGCTCTACACAGTTGCATTCTTACACATGTCAGTTGATAGGAAACTGTAATTTTAGGTTTTATTTGGTATACATAGTTTTTTTAGCGATTAAATTTAAAATGTTGGCATTTTTCTAAAAATTTCTAAAACTGTATTTTATTTAACAAAAACTGCCAAAGTTTGTCTTCAACATGTAAACATTTCAAACACTTACACTGAACACCCTGTCTTAGTATATCCATGAGCTCCTGATAATTTTAATACCTGAGATGTTAATGTGCGAGTCTTTGACATTTGGCTGTGGTTATAATGATGACTCTATATAGCTTATTTCAATATTGAAAAATCTAACGTTTCTGACGCTTGCCTTCGCAAACACTATTTCTTTCTGTCGAACGGTATAAAATGATGACAGAATGAGATAGTGAAAGTGAAGGCAAGCGCCAGAAGCGTTAGACAATACGGCATCTGGCTTTGAGGTAGCAATTAATATTGATTAGAAAATCCTTTTAAAGATTAAGGGGTGTCCGATCCCCGCCTAATATAGTAACGTGTATGTGAGAAATGCCTCAGGTAAAAGTTACTTTGTAATATTTCGACACATTGAAATGCTTATGCTTTCGGTTTCCCACAGTTTCGTGTTTTGGTATTTGCCTATGTTATAAATTCATATTTTTTTTAGAGGAAGATGGGGATGTGTTTATAGTGAAGAAGTCATCACAAAGCAAGAGACTTGCCAAACGCAGGGACAGGGAAAAACGGCGCGCTCACGATAGTGATGGCAACAAGTTTGAAGATCATGGCAATGAGGTAATGATGTCTATGCATAGGTAACGCCAGGAGAGTTGAGGTCATGCACACAACAACACGTCATGTAATGTAATGACAGCGGGATTTCGACATTTATTTGTACCGGTAGCAAGTTCAACAGACTCAACAGTAAATTACAAGTTTGACTAAAAATCTCAACCTATTTTAGTTAAGAATTAATTTAGGAAAATACATCTAACTAGTTCAAACAAAACCGAAAATAAAATATTTTGATCTATTTTATTTAAATCAGATTAAGCATATTTTTCGCTATTTATAAAATACCAATATTTTTGTTACGAATATTTCATATCAGTTTCAAATTGTTTTATTTCAAATTTGAATTATAATATGCATAGTATTGCGTAAGTAGTTCATCATAAGATCATATAACTCACATTTTCATTCACTCATTCATTTCATTCATTCATTACTTTTTTTGCAATCAGTACTTTTTGTAGCTGTGTGTGTGTAATCATTCGCCTCAACTCTCGTGGCGTTACCTATAAAATTACTTAGAATCTTTGATCAATTATAACTGAAGATACACATTGCCGAACAAAATCCCCTTCAAAGAATGTCCGAACTTTTTTATTTGTTTGCATAACAATTAAAATCATCACCTACACAGAAATTTGAACCTAGTCTTTACTTCATTACAATCATTACAGTCGAATTTCGGTTGACACTTGACAGCTAAACTTGACAATTTCACGCAACGTACTGAGAAAAAGAAGGCCACTTTTATCAAAGTGGCGCTCATTTGGCTCGGACATTTTCGGGCGCGCGACTGTGGATCTACAGTTATAATTGATCAAAGCTTAGAATTGTTTTTATTTGGGCGTATAGTTCTAATACAAACCTAATGGAATTCAAATTAAAAATACTTGCAAATTATTAACTTTTGTAAGGCTTGTTGATGCAATTCCATTTTAAAACAAGAACTAGATTCATGATTTCAAAAAAATCTTTTGTAAAAGTACATATATTGGTATTCTTTGTTAAATAGAGTAAATTGTATTGACCATTGGTTGATCCATTCGGTTTCGGTCAATTTTGGCCAGTTTCATGCAGATTAACTCATTGTTCATGAAATTCTCCACTTTCAATTGGTTTACTTTGGTTTAGTTCTTGGCTCTTAATTGTTAGTTTCATATAAATAAAGAATTATATATGTTGTATATTATACTTTAACAATGGTTTAGTATTTCATTTAACATAGGTTAGGACTGCCAGGGACAGAAAGAAATGGCAATAAGTGGAGAAGGCCTATGTCCAAGATAGACAACCTGGTGCGAAAGTGGCTGGTGTCAATTAACTTTATTATGTAAACACGTCAGTGAATAAAGGCTATTTTTACCCGACTGCAAGGAAAGGGTTATGTTTATTGTTATTTATGGCCTCCCCACATCTATCGATACTGAATCGGCTTAAGCCGATCAAAACAATCTTTATATTCTGCGTCGATTGATATGAGGAGACTACTGACAATACGTAAAAATACTACTTGTTCGTACTGAATTGTTGCTTACTCTCGCGCCTCTCCTAACTAACAAAGCAGGAGACGAGAATGGCTCGTGTTCTAGACATGGAGATCGGTATAAAAGTAAATTAGTTCCCAGCCGTAACCTTGTTTCGCGTGACTAAATATTCAGTGGCTTTCTTACTTAATATTGATCTTGTAGCGACTATTAGCGCCATCTATACTCAACGCCGTATATAGATTCCAAAAAAGTTACCAAAGATGGCCGAACGTAACTGACACAAGTGTCATTGTCATTGTGACCTTCCAGATGTAACCAACCCATGCACATTAATAAAAAATAGTCATAATAATATTTTGTTGTTATTTAAGTGTAAAGATTATCCCAAGTTTTTGATGTTTCCTATAAGTATACCTACGCATACCGTATTGTGTACAATGTGTGTTGCAAAATTTATCACAATCAATTGACTTGAATTGACACTCATATGACTTCTAGGACGCTTCCTTGGTGGAGAAGGAGGAAGATTCTCGTCCCTGTGAGAGGGACCTGTGGCCGTATTGTCATACAGTTTGACAGAAAGAAATAGTGATTGCGAATGCAAGCGTCAGAAGCGTTAGACAATAAGCCTGCAGGTACCGGTTCCATGTTACTTGCGTAAATGCAAAACCCACGAACAAAACATATTAACAAAACTTAACAGGAAACAGAAACTCAACAACGAAAATTATCACGAGTACAGAAAGCATTCGATCAATCCAAACGTCAGATGCCGAATGAAGTGACAATGGTGGCCCCTGTGGTCGCCATGTTTACCACAAAGTTTGTCATACGTGATTTTGTTATTAACTTTTCTATGTGCATATCAAAAATATTTGTAAATAGTATATAGGTACGCAAATTATAACATTAATAGTATCCAAATGTTGTTTAAACCTGAAGTATTACCACTGTAATATCGCACCTTCGGTACAACAGTGTATCATCTCTAAATAATACACCATTTTAATTTAGACTTTCCGGCAATTAAGTAAAGTCTAAATTAAAATGTTGTATTATTTCGAGATGATACACTGTTGTACCGAAGGTGCGAATGAACTTTTCTTCTACAAAACAATTTCAACCAAATATCTGTAGGTGAAATTAATATTGATATTAAATTATTTATTTATGCGGTTGCATTTAATTTTAACTTTACAATTACATATAAATAAATTACTTATGTATTATATTTAGAAAAGTTAAAACTTAACGATGTCAAACTTTTTCATTTTATTGGCAACACACTGGTAGTGTTTTTGGAATCTATATACGGCGTTGAGTTTAGTTATCACATAAGAAACTAATTACTACATCCTGCATCGCACTATCGATGTTTCTCAACTCAGCTGCATAAATACAACTTCCAACTTTCATCCATTGGCGGACTTTGGTCCCCAGGCATTCAATTCAATTCAATTTTTGGGATAATAATGGCTCCATCGAACGGTGCGATGATTCCGCCAATCAATACAGCAGAGCCTCAGTAATAGGGTCCCGTTTTTACCCTTTGGATACGGAACCCTAAAAAAATATTGCCCCCAATTTAATTAATAATCAAGCAAGTATCATACCATTTTTATATCCTCATCAAATATGCCAATATTTCAAGTAACTTGCCAAACTCCGTGGTACATTTTTTTGCAGTAAAGTCCGTTAAAACTGGGCGAAATATGAATTCTCAAAACTTGGTTGTGCAAATTACAAAAATACATAAATAAAAAAAATAAAGATTTGTTACAACAGGAGCGAAAAGACTCACAGGACTATTTCTTGTTTTTTTAAAAATTGCTATATTTTTTTAAATATGTACCTAACAAAGATTTTTTTTCATATTTATGTGATAACTATTATAAGTTGGCCTATCATCTGATATCGGCTTGACGTCGACTTCTGGGACACCTTGTACAAGGTGCTTACAAATTAGATGCCAATACTTTAAGAGACGTAAACTTACTACAAAATAATTTATTTTAAATAGGATTTAAGAAAAGTTTTTACTTAAGTATTTGAAATTTTCGTTTTCATTTTCGGATCAAAATAATTAAATGAAAAATTCTGCGTAAACAGGGAGTTATACGTGTAAAGCAGTTTTCCTGATTTTCTCCAAAAACTAACATAAACTTTAAATTATTTTTATACTTAAGTCTACTTCTAAGGCTCATACATAATATATCAGCTCTTTATCAGCTCTAAAACTATTGGCATCTAATTTGTAATCAGAATCACCTTATACATTAAGTTAGATTGCATGGGCCATATGGCCTGAATGAAATTATTTTTATTATGATTAAATGTAATCTTCTAAAATGTAGGAAAAGGACTCCACAATCACAAACGAACCAGAAGAAAAAACAAAACCAAAAAAGAAGAAAGTATCGTTGGAAGGGTTGATTCTATCGGGAAGGGAAGCATTAGCGGCAGAGGGCTTGGGCGACGTGTCGGGCAGCGAGGACGAACCGGAGCCGGGGTCGGAGCCCGGGGAGGAGGAGGATAACAGGGGGTTCCACCAGTACCGCGCCGAGTCCGTGCGCGCGGCGCTGGCCGGCGCGCCGGGCCGCATCCCCGACGCCGCGCTCATCCACGCGGCGCGCAAGACGCGACAGCAGGTATGAGAGGTGAGGGACTCGCGCCAGCCCACGCCCATGCCACCGACAACAGCTCTCGCACCACCACCATATCACTTTTATTTATAAAACGTTTCAAGCTCCAATGAGCCATTATAAAAACCCTTACGTACTAAAAGTACCTATTATTTTTTGTAAGTGGAAGTGGTAATTAAATCTTCACACATTAAAGCCTAAACCACTTAACACTGGGGGAGCGTGTCGTGTGACGCAGGCGCACTGCGAACAAATATAATGTGAGCATTAAGCCATGATTTACCATCTAGCGTAACCAAACGCATGGCGTGCGCATCTTGCGCTTCTGTCACGCATAACTAATGAAACCTGCGGTGTGACGCATTATTTTGGTGTCGGTTTGTCGTCACCCGTTACGTTCACGCCCCGCGAAGTCCCTTGTTCTATGTGTTTCGGGTATAAAGTGCACTTCTCAAAGCCCTGTATGCAGGGCCCTGCTTGTAGTGTCAATTTTACCTATTGTATGAATGCACGCAGGGCTGATCTTTTAGCCTGTGTTTATCATCGGCCAAGCAATTAATTTAATGTATTTAATATGTAGGAGTGCATTCCGGCTGTTAAAAAGAGGTTTTGTAAACTTAATCACTTCACGGCCTTAAATGACAGGTGTGCTTCACTGTGGGATGCCCCTATTAAAACAGTTTACCAGAAATCGGATCCCACCAATTATTCGGGCCGAGTGTGGATTGTAGTTTAAGCGAGATCTCGTCTTAACATGATATAAAAAAGTTCCTGTGACCGAGAAATGAGTGTCTTATCTTTGTCTCGAGAATATACAGGCTGGTTCAGAAGTCATGACAAGAGCAGGAGTGAAAGGGGTGATGAGGAGGGCCACAATGAGCAACTTTTACTGTAGGACCAGCCACGAATTCGCAAAAATAATCTTCTCTTCCATACATTTTGGATAATTCTTGATTAGATTTTTTTTCGCGATTACAGGATTGGTCTCATAGTTACAGTTGCTCATTGTGAATCTCACCATCACCCCTTTTACTCCTGCTCGTGACTCCTGGATCAACCTGTATCAACGACTGTTACTTGTTTGAGCGTAAGGAGCGAAACGCTTCCGAGCCGTTTAGGTTGTCAGTATGCTTAGTATAAGTTTTTACTTCACGAAATACTTCTCGATCGCGTTTTCGTAAAAAAATCTATTGCTAGGGAAACATGGACAACGCCTCCGCGCACACGCGTCCATGTTTCCATAGAATTGAAATTTTTACGTAAACGCGATCGAGAAGTATTTTGGTGAAGTAAAACTTATACTAAGCGTACAGATTGGTAGGACGTCGGTTGTCGGTGAGTCGGTGTCCCTTGACGGTGCACCTAGTGCGCGCGTGCAGGGCGCGCAGTAATGTGCGGGTGTCGCAGGCGCGCGAGCTGGGAGACTTCGTGTCGCTGGCGGAGGGCGCCGGGCCGCGCGCGCGCGACGACGACTCGCCCGACGAGGAGGAGGGCCGCATACACGTGCGCGGCCTCGACCTGCCCACTGACAAGCCCAAACGTATGCACACACTACGAGTACCTTTACTTAAGTGCTGATGGAAACCTGTTTGCTGTATATATTTATTTTGCTTACAATAGGGATGTTGAAGCCTTTAAAAAATAACTACTACTACTCCAGTAAAAAAACGCTTCATTTTTGCCCTGACTACTAGATTAATTTTCGATTAACTGCAAAATTAGATTTTTGTTGCTTTAAAACAAATAAACGCAATAAATAGTTGATTGAGTTAACGAACAAGTGACGTCATAAGTTGTTATTGCCATTCAAACTATGGGAGGATTGTGTTTTGACAGCTCATAAAAAGAAGACAGAAGACCTAAGGAAAAATGTCACAGGCCTCGTCTTGGCACATCAAGTTGTATGGTAATGAATGATTAACTGCTGCAATCTATCTGGATACTCGGTACCCTGTATCCGTCTGTTTATTGTATCCCCCGCTGTCGCCCCCGTTGTATTTTTCTTAAATCTTCTTTCATAAGAACCTTCTCCTGACAAATAAGAAACGCAACAAAAAAAGAATTATCCAATTTGGTGCAGTCGATCGGAAGTTATGCGCGTACAAACATTTCGGTGATTCATTTTTATTTATATAGATTTAATAAAATAAATTATAAGATTTTTTTGGTAGAAACGGCAGTATTTAGTGTTCGTAAAATTTTGCTTATGTTAAGTATAGTCGACCAAATAAGTGCTTTACCATTTTTTATGACGGTTTACTAATGTTTCGCAAATTATTTTTCCCAAACTGATTCATTTGGCAAATGTTTAATTTCCCAGCTGTTTATTTTTTCTGAAACTGTAAAGTTTTCAGTATTGTTATAAACAAACTCAACCAAACCTACAAAATAGTCCTGAAATATATCCTGAATAGTTCATAGTTTCAGAAAAAATAAACATTTGGGAAATGAAACATTTGCCAAATGAATCAGTTTGGGAAAACTAATTTGCCAAACGAAATTACACTGTTTTGTTAAGTACGGTACGGGTCTGTATCGATTAAAGATCGTTTATACGTGAATTGTGCGTGCAGGCGGAACGGCGGCGGCGTCGGCGTCGCCGGCCTCCGAGCCGGACAGCGAGGGCGAGCAGTGGGCCACGCAGCAGCTGCAGAAAGCGCGGCCCGCCGGTGCCGACGCAGGCGAGTATAAACATGTTCAATTCCAAAGTGAATTCCCCGCACCATCGTACGAGTGACTTACGGCTGTACCAGACACCTTCCAGAATAATATACCTAGTAGTGTCCGACCGAAGTTTCGGTTTCGGTTTCGGCCAATTTCGGCCAAAATGTGATTTCGGCCGAAGTTTCGGTGTCGGCCAGAATCCGGCCGAAACCTTCGGCCGGGCCGAAATTACTTCGCGGCCTCTCGCGGCTCTCGCATCGGGAGCGCTCGGCTTAATCCGGCCACGCTCGGCCGGGTAAAGGTAACGCCACCAGAGTTGAGGCCACGCACACAACCACATCTCATGTAATGACAGCGGGATTTTGACGTTGTGTTGACGTTTAACGACTACACAACGTCAAAATCCCGCTGTCATTACATGAGATGTGGTTGTGTGCGTGGCCTCAACTCTGGTGGCGTTACCTTTAGGTATAGGTAATGCATTGGCGGCCGGCCCAGCTGGGACCAGCGATAGTAGTATGCATGCAGCTTGTGACGTTTGTTTGTGAACCACATGGCGCGCGACAAAATATGGTGAATGTTGTTTATTTATTAAATCATTATTTACTTTTTATTAGAATCTGTTACTGCATTTTATGCTGTGATTAATGAATAATACGTTTGATATTAGGATTGTGAATTTAGTTTAGACGTGATAAGAATAGGTTGTTTGTTTTGAATAATATAATACCTATGCCAAGTCATTTTTCATTAAAAATAAACGTTTTTTATTTTGTTTAACAAAAAAAGTAACTGTTCTCATATAAGAAATCCTTGCAATAAATAACCTTTTCCTTACGATTTGTACAGTAATTTGGAATATTTTGTTTGATATGATATGTCTTCAAAAATTTCGGTTTCGGTTTCGGTTTCGGCCGAAATCAGAAAAAAACCGAATATTCGGTTTCGGTTTCGGTTTCGGCTAAAAATCGTGTTTCGGTCGGACACTAACACCTAGTGATCTGTTCAGATTGCTCTTGAGTGCTTTTGTAAGGTATATAGATCACAATCCGAATAATAGTTTGAATGTTGGTCTGTTGGTGCAGAAGCGGGTGCAGTGGAGCTGAACCCGTTCGCGGTGGCGCCGCCGCCGCCGGCGCCCGCGCACCTGCGGCCGCTGGCGGCGCCCGCGCGCGCGCCGCCCGCCACGCCCGCCGCGCTCCACGACGCGCTCGCCGACAGGTAACCGTGCCCGGAACCGATATCTACTGCATACACTTAAGTGGACTTGCACGGACCAGAGTTAACTATATAACTCTGAGTTAAACGTTAACCCAGGGTTAAGTAGTGTCAAAATGTATAGAACTGTCATCTCTAACCCAGGGTTAACGGTTTTCTTTTTATCCTACCGTGCAAGCGGCCCTTTAGGACTAGTTCGCCACTCTGATAATTTCTGGTGACCTTTTAAAGATGTAATGGCGACTTTCCGTATCATTTTTGAGAAAAATGAATTGTTTGGTTTAGATTGGCTGAGTTGGAAGCGGATCGCGAGAGTACGCTCTTGCGCAAGGAAGAGTGCCGCTCGCGGCTGGCGGCGGCGGCGCAGGTGCGCGAGGCGCGGGCGGCGCGGCGCGGCGCGCTCGACGCGGCCTACCGCCGGGCGCAGGCCGCGCGCGGCTTCCTCACAGACCTCATCGAGTGCCTCGACGAAAAGGTACGCGACGACCAAGCGACTGCTACTGCGCGTGACTCACTTCCAACTGCTCTTATGACCCAATTAAAAATACACATTAATGTTCAATAAGTTAACCTTCGCATGTGCGTTATCAATCCCCGTTCGCAATGGCTTACTGAAAACTGTCCCGTTAATAAAAAAAAAATACGATTGTGACAGAAGGAACAAAAGAGAAAATGTATACGGATTAATTATATATATTTTTAATTTGTTCTGTCGTGTGGCAGCTGCCGCAGCTGGAGGCGCTAGAGGCGCGCGCGCTGGCGCTGCAGCGGCGCCGCGCCGGCTTCCTGTGCGAGCGGCGCCGCGCCGACGTGCAGGACCAGGCGCTGGACGCGCTCGCTGCAGGTAGTGTCGCGGCGCGGGGCAGCGGCGCCGCTGGAGGCGCGCGCGCTGGCGCTGCAGCGGCGCCGCGCCGGCTTCCTGTGCGAGCGGCGCCGCGCCGACGTGCAGGACCAGGCGCTGGACGCGCTCGCTGCAGGTAGTGTCGCGGCGCGGGGCAGCGGCGCCGCTGGAGGCGCGCGCGCTGGCGCTGCAGCGGCGCCGCGCCGGCTTCCTGTGCGAGCGGCGCCGCGCCGACGTGCAGGACCAGGCGCTGGACGCGCTCGCTGCAGGTAGTGTCGCGGCGCGGGGCAGCGGCGCCGCTGGAGGCGCGCGCGCTGGCGCTGCAGCGGCGCCGCGCCGGCTTCCTGTGCGAGCGGCGCCGCGCCGACGTGCAGGACCAGGCGCTGGACGCGCTCGCTGCAGGTAGTGTCGCGGCGCGGGGCAGCGGCGCCGCTGGAGGCGCGCGCGCTGGCGCTGCAGCGGCGCCGCGCCGGCTTCCTGTGCGAGCGGCGCCGCGCCGACGTGCAGGACCAGGCGCTGGACGCGCTCGCTGCAGGTAGTGTCGCGGCGCGGGGCAGCGGCGCCGCTGGAGGCGCGCGCGCTGGCGCTGCAGCGGCGCCGCGCCGGCTTCCTGTGCGAGCGGCGCCGCGCCGGCTTCCTGTGCGAGCGGCGCCGCGCCGACGTGCAGGACCAGGCGCTGGACGCGCTCGCTGCAGGTAGTGTCGCGGCGCGGGGCAGCGGCGCCGCTGGAGGCGCGCGCGCTGGCGCTGCAGCGGCGCCGCGCCGGCTTCCTGTGCGAGCGGCGCCGCGCCGACGTGCAGGACCAGGCGCTGGACGCGCTCGCTGCAGGTAGTGTCGCGGCGCGGGGCAGCGGCGCCGCTGGAGGCGCGCGCGCTGGCGCTGCAGCGGCGCCGCGCCGGCTTCCTGTGCGAGCGGCGCCGCGCCGACGTGCAGGACCAGGCGCTGGACGCGCTCGCTGCAGGTAGTGTCGCGGCGCGGGGCAGCGGCGCCGCTGGAGGCGCGCGCGCTGGCGCTGCAGCGGCGCCGCGCCGGCTTCCTGTGCGAGCGGCGCCGCGCCGACGTGCAGGACCAGGCGCTGGACGCGCTCGCTGCAGGTAGTGTCGCGGCGCGGGGCAGCGGCGCCGCTGGAGGCGCGCGCGCTGGCGCTGCAGCGGCGCCGCGCCGGCTTCCTGTGCGAGCGGCGCCGCGCCGACGTGCAGGACCAGGCGCTGGACGCGCTCGCTGCAGGTAGTGTCGCGGCGCGGGGCAGCGGCGCCGCTGGAGGCGCGCGCGCTGGCGCTGCAGCGGCGCCGCGCCGGCTTCCTGTGCGAGCGGCGCCGCGCCGACGTGCAGGACCAGGCGCTGGACGCGCTCGCTGCAGGTAGTGTCGCGGCGCGGGGCAGCGGCGCCGCTGGAGGCGCGCGCGCTGGCGCTGCAGCGGCGCCGCGCCGGCTTCCTGTGCGAGCGGCGCCGCGCCGACGTGCAGGACCAGGCGCTGGACGCGCTCGCTGCAGGTAGTGTCGCGGCGCGGGGCAGCGGCGCCGCTGGAGGCGCGCGCGCTGGCGCTGCAGCGGCGCCGCGCCGGCTTCCTGTGCGAGCGGCGCCGCGCCGACGTGCAGGACCAGGCGCTGGACGCGCTCGCTGCAGGTAGTGTCGCGGCGCGGGGCAGCGGCGCCGCTGGAGGCGCGCGCGCTGGCGCTGCAGCGGCGCCGCGCCGGCTTCCTGTGCGAGCGGCGCCGCGCCGACGTGCAGGACCAGGCGCTGGACGCGCTCGCTGCAGGTAGTGTCGCGGCGCGGGGCAGCGGCGCCGCTGGAGGCGCGCGCGCTGGCGCTGCAGCGGCGCCGCGCCGGCTTCCTGTGCGAGCGGCGCCGCGCCGACGTGCAGGACCAGGCGCTGGACGCGCTCGCTGCAGGTAGTGTCGCGGCGCGGGGCAGCGGCGCCGCTGGAGGCGCGCGCGCTGGCGCTGCAGCGGCGCCGCGCCGGCTTCCTGTGCGAGCGGCGCCGCGCCGACGTGCAGGACCAGGCGCTGGACGCGCTCGCTGCAGGTAGTGTCGCGGCGCGGGGCAGCGGCGCCGCTGGAGGCGCGCGCGCTGGCGCTGCAGCGGCGCCGCGCCGGCTTCCTGTGCGAGCGGCGCCGCGCCGACGTGCAGGACCAGGCGCTGGACGCGCTCGCTGCAGGTAGTGTCGCGGCGCGGGGCAGCGGCGCCGCTGGAGGCGCGCGCGCTGGCGCTGCAGCGGCGCCGCGCCGGCTTCCTGTGCGAGCGGCGCCGCGCCGACGTGCAGGACCAGGCGCTGGACGCGCTCGCTGCAGGTAGTGTCGCGGCGCGGGGCAGCGGCGCCGCTGGAGGCGCGCGCGCTGGCGCTGCAGCGGCGCCGCGCCGGCTTCCTGTGCGAGCGGCGCCGCGCCGACGTGCAGGACCAGGCGCTGGACGCGCTCGCTGCAGGTAGTGTCGCGGCGCGGGGCAGCGGCGCCGCTGGAGGCGCGCGCGCTGGCGCTGCAGCGGCGCCGCGCCGGCTTCCTGTGCGAGCGGCGCCGCGCCGACGTGCAGGACCAGGCGCTGGACGCGCTCGCTGCAGGTAGTGTCGCGGCGCGGGGCAGCGGCGCCGCTGGAGGCGCTAGAGGCGCGCGCGCTGGCGCTGCAGCGGCGCCGCGCCGGCTTCCTGTGCGAGCGGCGCCGCGCCGACGTGCAGGACCAGGCGCTGGACGCGCTCGCTGCAGGTAGTGTCGCGGCGCGGGGCAGCGGCGCCGCTGGAGGCGCGCGCGCTGGCGCTGCAGCGGCGCCGCGCCGGCTTCCTGTGCGAGCGGCGCCGCGCCGACGTGCAGGACCAGGCGCTGGACGCGCTCGCTGCAGGTAGTGTCGCGGCGCGGGGCAGCGGCGCCGCTGGAGGCGCGCGCGCTGGCGCTGCAGCGGCGCCGCGCCGGCTTCCTGTGCGAGCGGCGCCGCGCCGACGTGCAGGACCAGGCGCTGGACGCGCTCGCTGCAGGTAGTGTCGCGGCGCGGGGCAGCGGCGCCGCTGGAGGCGCGCGCGCTGGCGCTGCAGCGGCGCCGCGCCGGCTTCCTGTGCGAGCGGCGCCGCGCCGACGTGCAGGACCAGGCGCTGGACGCGCTCGCTGCAGGTAGTGTCGCGGCGCGGGGCAGCGGCGCCGCTGGAGGCGCGCGCGCTGGCGCTGCAGCGGCGCCGCGCCGGCTTCCTGTGCGAGCGGCGCCGCGCCGACGTGCAGGACCAGGCGCTGGACGCGCTCGCTGCAGGTAGTGTCGCGGCGCGGGGCAGCGGCGCCGCTGGAGGCGCGCGCGCTGGCGCTGCAGCGGCGCCGCGCCGGCTTCCTGTGCGAGCGGCGCCGCGCCGACGTGCAGGACCAGGCGCTGGACGCGCTCGCTGCAGGTAGTGTCGCGGCGCGGGGCAGCGGCGCCGCTGGAGGCGCGCGCGCTGGCGCTGCAGCGGCGCCGCGCCGGCTTCCTGTGCGAGCGGCGCCGCGCCGACGTGCAGGACCAGGCGCTGGACGCGCTCGCTGCAGGTAGTGTCGCGGCGCGGGGCAGCGGCGCCGCTGGAGGCGCTAGAGGCGCGCGCGCTGGCGCTGCAGCGGCGCCGCGCCGGCTTCCTGTGCGAGCGGCGCCGCGCCGACGTGCAGGACCAGGCGCTGGACGCGCTCGCTGCAGGTAGTGTCGCGGCGCGGGGCAGCGGCGCCGCTGGAGGCGCGCGCGCTGGCGCTGCAGCGGCGCCGCGCCGGCTTCCTGTGCGAGCGGCGCCGCGCCGACGTGCAGGACCAGGCGCTGGACGCGCTCGCTGCAGGTAGTGTCGCGGCGCGGGGCAGCGGCGCCGCTGGAGGCGCGCGCGCTGGCGCTGCAGCGGCGCCGCGCCGGCTTCCTGTGCGAGCGGCGCCGCGCCGACGTGCAGGACCAGGCGCTGGACGCGCTCGCTGCAGGTAGTGTCGCGGCGCGGGGCAGCGGCGCCGCTGGAGGCGCGC
Organism: Archips xylosteana; assembly: GCA_947563465.1. Classification (NCBI taxonomy): domain Eukaryota; kingdom Metazoa; phylum Arthropoda; class Insecta; order Lepidoptera; family Tortricidae; genus Archips; species Archips xylosteana. Next base: position 23,606,426 of record OX387343.1, read on the forward strand.
GCGCTGGCGCTGCAGCGGCGCCGCGCCGGCTTCCTGTGCGAGCGGCGCCGCGCCGACGTGCAGGACCAGGCGCTGGACGCGCTCGCTGCAGGTAGTGTCGCGGCGCGGGGCAGCGGCGCCGCTGGAGGCGCGCGCGCTGGCGCTGCAGCGGCGCCGCGCCGGCTTCCTGTGCGAGCGGCGCCGCGCCGACGTGCAGGACCAGGCGCTGGACGCGCTCGCTGCAGGTAGTGTCGCGGCGCGGGGCAGCGGCGCCGCTGGAGGCGCGCGCGCTGGCGCTGCAGCGGCGCCGCGCCGGCTTCCTGTGCGAGCGGCGCCGCGCCGACGTGCAGGACCAGGCGCTGGACGCGCTCGCTGCAGGTAGTGTCGCGGCGCGGGGCAGCGGCGCCGCTGGAGGCGCGCGCGCTGGCGCTGCAGCGGCGCCGCGCCGGCTTCCTGTGCGAGCGGCGCCGCGCCGACGTGCAGGACCAGGCGCTGGACGCGCTCGCTGCAGGTAGTGTCGCGGCGCGGGGCAGCGGCGCCGCTGGAGGCGCGCGCGCTGGCGCTGCAGCGGCGCCGCGCCGGCTTCCTGTGCGAGCGGCGCCGCGCCGACGTGCAGGACCAGGCGCTGGACGCGCTCGCTGCAGGTAGTGTCGCGGCGCGGGGCAGCGGCGCCGCTGGAGGCGCGCGCGCTGGCGCTGCAGCGGCGCCGCGCCGGCTTCCTGTGCGAGCGGCGCCGCGCCGACGTGCAGGACCAGGCGCTGGACGCGCTCGCTGCAGGTAGTGTCGCGGCGCGGGGCAGCGGCGCCGCTGGAGGCGCGCGCGCTGGCGCTGCAGCGGCGCCGCGCCGGCTTCCTGTGCGAGCGGCGCCGCGCCGACGTGCAGGACCAGGCGCTGGACGCGCTCGCTGCAGGTAGTGTCGCGGCGCGGGGCAGCGGCGCCGCTGGAGGCGCGCGCGCTGGCGCTGCAGCGGCGCCGCGCCGGCTTCCTGTGCGAGCGGCGCCGCGCCGACGTGCAGGACCAGGCGCTGGACGCGCTCGCTGCAGGTAGTGTCGCGGCGCGGGGCAGCGGCGCCGCTGGAGGCGCGCGCGCTGGCGCTGCAGCGGCGCCGCGCCGGCTTCCTGTGCGAGCGGCGCCGCGCCGACGTGCAGGACCAGGCGCTGGACGCGCTCGCTGCAGGTAGTGTCGCGGCGCGGGGCAGCGGCGCCGCTGGAGGCGCGCGCGCTGGCGCTGCAGCGGCGCCGCGCCGGCTTCCTGTGCGAGCGGCGCCGCGCCGACGTGCAGGACCAGGCGCTGGACGCGCTCGCTGCAGGTAGTGTCGCGGCGCGGGGCAGCGGCGCCGCTGGAGGCGCGCGCGCTGGCGCTGCAGCGGCGCCGCGCCGGCTTCCTGTGCGAGCGGCGCCGCGCCGACGTGCAGGACCAGGCGCTGGACGCGCTCGCTGCAGGTAGTGTCGCGGCGCGGGGCAGCGGCGCCGCTGGAGGCGCGCGCGCTGGCGCTGCAGCGGCGCCGCGCCGGCTTCCTGTGCGAGCGGCGCCGCGCCGACGTGCAGGACCAGGCGCTGGACGCGCTCGCTGCAGGTAGTGTCGCGGCGCGGGGCAGCGGCGCCGCTGGAGGCGCGCGCGCTGGCGTTGCAGCGGCGCCGCGCCGGCTTCCTGTGCGGCCAGTCTATTAGGCCTAATTCCCTAAATATCCATTCTGCGAAAGTTCAATTTCCTTAGTATTATTAATTCAGTCTATTTTGTCGAATTCACTAGATGATAAAAAATACTACTACTATTGGACTACTTCGTCCAATTCCCCAAATGTCCATTCCGCGTATCAATTGGTTCGACTTAATGTAATACTAATATGAAATGTGTGTGGGTTAGGCCGCGGTGGCGGTGGCGGGGGCGGGGGCAAGGGCGCGGACCCCGAGGAGAAGGTCCGGCGCACGGCGGAGCGCGAGGGGCGGCGGCGCGCGCGGCGGCTGCGGCGCGAGGCGGCGGCGGCGGCGGCCGGCGCGCCCCCGCCGCGCTCGCACCGCGACGGCGACTCCAGCGACGACGAGTTGCCGCCCAGCGAGGAACACCACTACCGCCAGGAAAAGGGTCAGATTCTGCTAAACTATGCATTTGTATCCCCAAACAATATTTAATTAATCCAAACCGTGCTTTATCCATGTCCACTATAATTATTTCCACTTTTGACACTCAGGACGTCTCGGTTGTAATCGTAAAGGTTCGTATTTCTGCTTTCACATAGAATATCTAATAACTTTAAATCCTGTATATACAGGGTGTCCTAGAAGTCGACGTCAAGCCAATATCAGATGATAGGGCAGCGTATATTGGTTATGAAGAAAATACTAAAAAAAATGTAAGTTATGTAATTAAAAAATTATAGGCATTTTAAAAATATCAAGAAAATCATCACCCAAAGTTACCATTATTATGATCCTTGGTGCCCTTGAACTACTTGAACATAGGATGCTTGTTTCGCTCACACTTCCTAAAATGGCTTTTTCTATGTTAATCAAGTTAGAATCATAAAATTATGGCCTTGGGTAGAGTAGAATCTTTTATAAGTAAGTAAGAAAGTAAGAAAAGTAAGTAAGTTTCATCCATTACAAAAAAAAAATATTTCCCACAATTTAAGAATTAATCCAGCAGTATCATACCATTTTGAAATTCTTAATAAATGCGTTAACTTTTTAAGTTACTTGCCAAACTCGATTGGCACATTTTTTTTCAGTACAGTCAGTTATAACTAGGCAAAATATTATTTTTTAAAACTTGGTTGGGCAAAAAGTGACATTTTCTTCGAAACTGAAGCAGTTGGCTCTAAATTTTAAACAACGATTCACGGGAGCATTATTCAGGATTACATAACAAAAATAAATAAATAAAAAGTAAAGATTTGTAGCAACAGGAGCGAAAAGACTAACACCTGGTGATGATTGTCTTGATTTATTTAAAATGCCTATAATTTAAACCGACTTCGAAAAAGGAGGAGGTTCTATGTTCGACTGTATGTAGCTTTTTTAAATACATAACTTGGATTTTTTTTATATTCTTCTGATAACCAATGTAAGTTGCCCTATCATCTGATTTCGGCTTGACGTCGACTTCTGGGACACCTTCTATAAAGTATATTTAATCTTACATGTTATCGTCTGTGAGTGTGTAAATGTGATTATAATTCAGTGTCTAATTCATGTATATATTATCTTTTAAAAGATCGACTTTGCTAAACATATTGTTTTGATACTGAGATCAGTGCACGTACTAGTTTTCAAGGAGATAACTAGTATAACTAAACTACTAAGAAATTTTATTTTATTTATTTTTGTTTTATTTTGTTCCGGCTTTACCTGGAAAAATTTTCACGGCTCGCCACTGACGTCTCTTATTAAGATAGTGAAAGTGATTGAGCGTATGTACCTATGTGCTTTTCTGGAGCAACACCGTCCTCTTTACATTTGCTTTGTGGATTTAGAGAAGGCTTTTGACAGAGTACCACGTGATGCCTTGTGGATTGTATTAAGAAAAGCTGGATGCCCCGCAAAGTTGTTAAACTTGATACGTCAATTTCATGACAACATGATGGTGAGAGTTCGACATGAAAATAGCTTTTCGGATAAAATACCAGTGACCAGTGGTGTAAAGCAGGGGTGTGTCTTGGCTCCAACTCTGTTCTCTATATACTTTGCTTATGCGATGCGTGATGCGATGGAGACGTGTAGTGATCCGATAGAGCTTAACTCAAGAACCAGCAAAAGTATTTTTGATCTTTCTCGCTTTAGAGCTAAGCGACAGGTTACCAAGCTCTCAATTCTGGAAATCCTGTACGCCGACGATGTTTGTCTAATGGCCGATTCCATGCAGGCACTGCAGTCATACGTGGAATCTTTAAATACCTCATGCCGCAGATTTGGTTTAATTGTAAGCACCAGTAAAACCCAAGTTCTTAAACAACCTTCACGAGGTTGTGATGAAGATCATTCTAATATTACTTTGGAGAACAGAACGTTGGAGGAAGTCTTGCACTTTAGATACTTGGGTAGTCGAATAAGAAAAGACAACACGTTGGAGTCAGAGATACCAGCCCGAATAGCAGGCGCTGCAACGGCCTTTGGGAAACTCAAGGCGCGAGTTTGGAACTCACACGACCTCAAGCTTAAAACTAAAATATTAGTGTACAAGGCAATCGTTTTGCCAACGTTACTGTACGCCGCTGAGTCGTGGTGCTGCTATAAAACAGATATCAAACGACTGGACGCCTTCCACCTTAATTGCCTTAGGTCCATTTTGCATATTAAGTGGCAAGACCGTATCCCGAACACCGAAGTGCTGCGCCGCACCGACTTGCCAGGGGTAGAAGCGCTTATAATGAAGCAGCAGCTTAGATGGAGTGGCCACGTTCTTCGCATGGATGAGGGCAGGTTGCCGAAGGCAGTGTTCTACTCCGAACTTGCCTGTGGTAAGCGCAGACAGGGTGGACAGTATCTGCGTTATAAGGATGTGCTCAAGCGTAACCTTATAGCTTGTGACTTGCCGCCTGATTGTTGGGAGGAGCGTGCTCGTCAGGGACCGGAGTGGCGTCGTACTGTGCAGAAGTCCTTGGCCACATACGAGGAGAGGCGTCTAGAAGACCTTGACTATAAGCGTCAGTTTCACAAAACTCGACCGAAGCCTTCTTACACCTACACGTATAATCCAGCAGGTCAACTTCACTGCGCACCGTGTGGTCGTATTTTCAAAACCAAGTTCGGGTTTGCGAGCCACATTAGGGCCCGGCATAGCCACAACTTGAATTGGACATAGGGGGAGTCGCCGTCGCCGGATACGGCGTGGACGACGATGATGATGATGATGATGTGCTTTTATTGTTAATCATACAATTAGTACTTTTAATAAGCCACATCTGTGTTATTCATAGGTGTACCTACTGTAAAAAATTTAATTGTGGCAGGTGATCTACATTACTGTTTTAGACTATTAAGTCACTATGATACTATGAATATCGGCAATGTTTGTCGTATCACTTACAGTTCCGATCCCTCCCGATGAATGTCGAGAACTGCCGAGTGTGAGTGTAAATAATGTCGTGTGATGCAGAGGCGATCCGGTGCGCGGCGGCGGCGCTGTGGGCGGACGCGCTGCCGGCGTGGCGCAGCGCGCGCGGCGTGTGCGCGCGGCTGGCGCGCTGGCGGCGCCGCGACCCCGCGCTCTACGCCGACGCGTACGTGCCCGACTGCCTGCCCAAGCTGCTGGCGCCCTACGTGCGCCACCAGGTCACTCACCTCACACCCTACTATTACCATGCCGTACCTTTCATTCTTCCGTTTAACCCTTAGCGTGAATGAAACGGCACGATACTAAGTTTTAAAACAAAGTTTTGTAGTATACGGCCTGCGCTGCATTCGGGGTCTGGGAAAATATTCATCACCTACAAAATGCGAACAAAACTATGCTTTATGTCTGCAATAAACGCTAGTTTTCCAACGGATTACATGATATTAAAGTCAAAGATGCAATTGCTGCATGTATGAGGACTGAGCGTGTCAATTTTTGAATCTACTGTGATATTATCAGCATGTTTTTGAGGAAAATTGTACAGGCTGCCTGTATTTGAATTACATACTCAGATTCGCACCATTCACCATTTTTATTTTTGTTAAATGTGACCGGCCCGTGGCAACATGCAAGAGTGAATAGTTGACAAACTCAATTTTTCCAAAAAATCAAAGTTTAGGACGTACCTAAGCTGTAATGTGATGTTTTAACGGTTTAAGCAATTTAGCAGTACAAAAAAGACATGTTCTTTAGTATTGATCGCTGATTTTATTCTACCTAGCATGCAGATAAGAACCTAAAGGGAGACTGTAATTCTAACTCGCTTTTGCCTATGTCCCGTTTTGCTATGGCAGGGGAACTTTTCGTTCCCCAACTGTAACTTTTGGTTTACCACAATGACGTACTCGTAAAACATATCAAGTAAATTTTAAATATTATTTCAGCTTATACTTTGGAATCCACTTGCTGATGAAGATAACGAAGACTATGAGAGGATGGATTGGTACAGGTAGGCAAACTTATAAACATTCCTACAAACATAAACATTCTTATTAATATAATGATTTCTGAATGAACTCAATGTTTATTTTTATCTTTCCTAACCCAAGTATCACACCACGAACATTGTTCTTAGTTGCCTGATGATGTACGGCGTGCGCAACGAGAAATTGTCTTCGGACTCGGAGTCTAGCGACGAGGCGGAGGGCGAAGCGGGGGTCGTCAGCGAGGAGGGCGTGCGCGCCGACCCCGACCTCATGCTCGTGCCCACCGTCGTCAGCGGCGTCGTGCTGCCCAAGCTCACCGGTAACATTTTTGATCTTTTCGTTGGCGCGGATGAGACTATCAATATTATCAAATGAAACACGCATATCATGATCCGTATCACAAAATTATTGACGAGTATTGTAAAAAATCTTTAGTGAATTTCCGGAAGTTTTTAAATCTGTGATAATATTGTCAGTAACAGCATCGCGATAATATTGATAGTCTAATCCGTGCCGTTAATAAACATAGGCAAATCACAAGTGCATCATCTCGGCCCATATCGGGTGTCCCATTTAAATGGGTCAGTATTGGTATCTTTAAAACTGTAAGACATAGAAAGATCCATTCTAAGGGATCATGCCATCGTGTTTAGCGACAAGAAAAATTACATTCACAGATAAAAAAATATCATATTCTGTTTGGGAATAGAATCCGGTCATATTACAGGTACAGAAATATGCCAAATTTGAAGTCAATTTGGCAGCTGCTACGTTGGGATTGGGTGGAATATATTATACATGCCTACCCAAAAGTTATGACCGGAAAATAATAGTCAACCTAACGTTTGCATATTCTATAGGCTTCATACTTTTGATTGGTAGGTATTTCATTTGTCTATTAACCGAAACGTTGAAATGAAAAAAAAAAATTATACTGGACTGAAATTTGTTAGTCAACCCACTAGCAATGTATTTATCAACATAATTAATTTAATATAAAATACTTTTCATCCATTAACCAGATCGGTGAAGGCCGTTGTATACTAGGATCCTAGGCTAACTAATTTTATATCTTCTTTATATATATAAAATTCTACTGTACCTACGTAGAATTACGTACTGTACGTCTGTCACTGAACTCCTAAACGGCTGGACCGATTTGAATGATTTTTTTTGTATGCGTTTGGGTGGCGCCCTGAATGGTTTAGATTCACAAATCAGCCCGGCAGATGGCGCTGCAGTCGGTATCTAGGTTCATGCAGGACAACGTCTGTCGGGTCCGCTAGTTTTATATATTTATTTATTTTACTAATAGAAATAAAAATAAATCCTTAAATTTGGCACATATCTGTGTCTGGACATACCAGAAGTAATATAGATAGCCAATATTTTTTAGTCAAGTCTAATTCACCGTGTAGGACGCCTGGCCAACTTTGGGCTCATTTCAATAAATCTTAAGTTTGCTGACTGGAGCCGCTGATTCTATGTACAAACTGAATCGCGTAACAGGGTGGAGCCTCTTCACAGTCAATTTCCCGATGATTTCTTTGGCAGATGTAGGGAATGTCAATATGAAATTTGCATCAAAAATGTTCCACCGTGGTGCGCGATTCAATTTCCTCTCGTGTACACCCACAGGTGTGTCAGTTTTTAGGGTTCCGTACCCAAAAGGGTAAAAACGAGACCCTATTACTGAGACTTCTCTGTCCGTCCGTCCGTCTGTCACCAGGCTGTATCTCACGAACCGTGATAGCTAGACAGTTGAGATTTTCTCACAGGGACGACCCCCCCCCTCCTCCCCTCCTTCCTCCTTTCTTCCTCCTTCTCCACCAAGGAAGCGTCCTAGAAGTCATATGAGTGTCAATTCAAGTCAATTGATTGTGATAAATTTTGGCACATGGATAGTTCAAAACCAAGGTATTCATGTGCAACACACATTGTACACAATACGGTATGCGTAGGTATACTTATAGGAAACATCAAAAACTTGGGATAATCTTTACACTTAAATAACAACAAAATATTATTATGACTATTTTTTATTAATGTGCATGGGTTGGTTACATCTGGAAGGTCACAATGACAATGACACTTGTGTCAGTTACGTTCGGCCATCTTTGGTAACTTTTTTGGAATCTATATACGGCGTTTAGTATAGATCCCTTGCTACTACGCGAAAATGGTCTTAGGAGACCTTTACTAACTTTTTGAGTGATGACAATCGACATTCACAGATTTTTGATAAAATGTATAGTCAGCGAGAAAATCGACAGATTTGACTTTTTTTTTAATGCCAATCGGTCCCATTTCTATCAAGGATTAAAACACTCTTTGAGACCAACTGAGGTTAGAGTACTAGAACACCCACAAATCAAAAACTTTTTCCATACAGTTTGTAGGGTAATTAGCAAAGTGTTTTTTTTTTAATGCCAATCGGTCTCATTTCTATCAAGAATTAAAACACTCTTTGAGACCAACTGAGGTTAGAGTACTAGAACACCCACAAATCAAAAACTTTTTCCATACAGTTTGTAGGGTAATTAGCAAAGTGTTTTTTTTTAATGCCAATCGGTCTCATTTCTATCAAGAATTAAAACACTCTTTGAGACCAACTGAGGTTAGAGTACTAGAACACCCACAAATCAAAGAAAACTTTTTCCATACAGTTCATAGGGTAATTAGCAAAGTGAAACTTTCGCATGTTGTTTTTTTACGAATATGAATCCTTTATGCTTAAAGAAAATTAAACAGTATGTAGACAACTAAAAACTGAACATTTTAACTAAAATTAGTGTCTTAACCCAGTATTCAATTTTATTTAGGTGCAAGTCCTTTGCTTTTTCTCATTTCTAATATCCTTATTGTAGTTGTCTACAATTTAATGATCTTTAAGCTAAAGAAAATTTCACATTGTAATTAATTACCCTACAAACTGTATGGAAAAAGTTTTCTTTGATTTGTGGGTGTTCTAGTACTTTAACCTCAGTTAGTCTCAAATAGTGTTTTTAATCCTTGATAGAAATGGGACCGATTGGCATTAAAAAAAAAAGTCAAATCTGTCGATTTTCTCGCTGACTGTACATTTTATCAAAAAACTGTGAATGTCGATTGTCATCACTCAAAAAGTTAGTAAAGGCGAGCATTTTCGCGTAGCAGCAAGGGATCTAGTAGCTGCCCTTGCTGCCCCATCTCAACTTTCCACCCTGTATATTCATGCAAAATTACAGCTTTCTAGTAATAACAGTCTCTGAGCTTAGCCGCGGACAGACAGACAGACGGACAGACATGGCGAAACTATTCCTAGTTGACTACGGAACCCTAAAAAAAGAATAAAATAAATATTTAAGGGGCTCCCATACAACAAACGTGATTTTTTTGCCGTTTTTATAGATAATGGTAACCCTTGGTGCGCGAGTCCGATTCGCAGTTGGGCGGTTTTTGTTATTGTTTGTTGGTTGTGTATGACGTGGTGTGTGATGTGTCGTGGCGGTGGCGCAGAGCTGGTGGAAGCGGCGTGGGACCCGGTGTGCGTGCGCGCGTGCGTGCGGCTGCGGCAGCTGCTGGTGCGCGCGAGCGAGCTGCCCGCGGGCGCGCCGGCCGCCGCGCGCCTCGCCGCCGCCGCGCGCGCGCGCCTCGCGCTGGCGCTGCAGGCCGACGTGTTCCTGCCGCCGCTGCCGCACTCGCAGTGAGTACCTCACATACTTTTAAATTTAACCCCATTGATAAAAGTTAAAGGATCTTAATTCATACTGCCTAGTCTTTTATATTTTCATGAAGTAAACCAACCCCACGGCTTTGATCAGTAAAATAATAAAAAATTAGCTTCATAAGTACGTATACATGATCCGTTATAGGTGTCGCACCTGGTCAATCGAGTATGCGAATGATATTTATTTTTTATTAAATAAAATAAGCTAACAAAAGTACGTGGTTGTGGGTCGGGTTAGACCATTTTACAATTGTTGTTTCCTAGTAGCAAAATTTCCGGCCGCATTTTCACCCATATGCTTTTTTTCTTACTATGGCTTTTTAATGAAGCTTATTTTCACAATTGCGTTTTGCCCAATTTGAACCGACACAGAAACATAGTTAGTTTTAGGCTATGTTAAGTTTGCATCGGCCCGAAGGGCCTAAAGCACACAGAAGAAGGAACCCCACACGAGCGGAGCTCCGTCAGCACTATTTTTGTGTCCAATCAAATCGGGGAAAAACGCTATCCTGAAAATAAGCTTCAGTAAAAAACCATATAGTGAGAAAACAACCATCAAGGAAAATATGCGAATGGATATTTTGCTACTAGGAAATAACGATTGTGGTAAATTGATCTAACCAGTCCGTCACCTGTTTATTGTATTGGTGCAGATGTATTCCCGTTTGAGCGTGAATAGCAAAATATAAGGGCGTTTTGTGTAACCCAGGGCGTTGGAGGGCGCGCCGGGGCAGTTCTGGCGGCGCTGCCTGGGGCAGGGCGTGCGGCTGCTGCGCGCCGCGCTGGCGCTCACGGCGCCGCCGCCGCTGCTGCGCGCCGACGACGTGGCCGTGCAGCTCATAGGTGACTCCTCGTGGACGCTACTACTCAGTTCAAAGTTCCTACCATGCCGTCCCTTTCACTCTTCCTTTTAATACTATTTGCGTGAACGGAACGGTACGATACGAAGTTTGGAAATCGACTGTCGTAGTATAAGGCCAGCCTTTAACTTTGGTAATGTCAACGATAGTAATACGTTATGCCCGTCAAAAAGTGCAGCAGCGTCATGTTAGAGGATACATAGAAAGCAAACCTTCACACATCACCATCAGTTTACCACACATAACAAAAAAAATCGTACAAGTGCCAAGCAGTCTAATCCCGTGTGCCACTATTCCCCGGAGATTCGAGCAACAAGGTGCACAATAAGACAAACAATGAAGTCGGTTTCCGTCTGTGTCATACATAAAACGATGCAATTCGAGAAAATTCGTTACCTACTCGAAATAAGCGATGATGCCATCGGAAAAATGATGGATGTTTGTTTCTGAGTGTTCAGTGTTCGAGTTAAAATTTTATTCTGTTTTCTAGTTGTGCGGCTTAAACTTTAAATTAAAACTTATGTGACTACTAACTGATGCTCGCGGCTTCGCCCTCGCTGAAGTAAATTGAAACGTGTTTTCCCATGGAAATGAGAAATTTTCCCGTGGTAATAAGTAGCCTATGTCACTTTCCAGCACTTCAACTATGTCTATACAAAAAGTCACGGCAATCCGTCGCTCAGTTTTGACGTGAAAGAAGGACAAACAAACAAACATACTTTCACATTTATAATTAGTGTAGATTCAGTATGATATGACTATCATTCATTTTAATTATTACTATATTTTTTTTTAAAGAAAAGTTGCTAGGATACCTGCCCTATTCGTAAAGTGGGGATATTTTTGTCTTGTCTTAAGAGTGAGTTCCCTGACCTTGAGAATTTATTTTTCGTACGCACATTGACAGTTTTCACTTACACAGAACCATTTTGCGTGATACGCTATACAGCCGTCAGCTAAGGGTGGAGTCCCAGTGTAAGTACTTACAAGGGAACATTAAAGAGTCGCCTTCCGATTTTGTACAAATGTAATCTACATTATTTTGATGACTTTCGATATTCAAACTTGGTGTAAGTACAAATAAAACGATTTTACATTATTAAAGGATCTTTTTATTAATAATCAGAACTTTAATAACATCAAAAAAATATAAACATCGAAAATGTCTTTATTCAAAATTACTATTATTGTTGACCTAAAAAAAACTGAAAGAATTATATTGCTGACCCGCGATCTTATGATACTTACGTTTATGCAAGAAAAGCAAAATAAATGTATATGCTTATGCAGCTTAGTAAACGGTTGCGATACTTACTCTGAAGATGAGCTCTGGTTGAGTTCGAAACTCAACTAGAGCTCGTGTAGTTTAGTGGTGGTGATAGTTGGGTTTATGTGATTTGTGTGTGTTCGTACAGTGTGGAGGTGGAAGAACTGCATGAACACGTATTTTTTGCATAAACGTAATTATTATAAGGTCGCGGGTGAGCAAAGAAGTAGTTTCAATTCATTGATATGGACCTCCGAAAGGTAACGCCTGATTCAATAAATTATTGTTGACCTGTCCGTGTATTTACAATTCCAATTCCAAATCTCGTAGAGGAGATATAGTGCGCAGTTATTGTCAAGTCATCATCATCATCATCATCATCATCATTTCAGCCGAAAGACGTCCACTGCTAAACATAGGCCTCCCCAAGGTTCGCTAAACAGATTGGTCCCGTGCCATCTGCATCCAACCCGATCACGCAACCATAACCAGGTCGTCTTCCATCTTGTTGGAGGCCTACCTCACTGCGTCTTCCGGTCCGGGTCCATGGACGCCACTTGTGAAACTTTTTTTTTCCCATCGGCCATCAGTTCTACGAGTGATGTGCCCTGCCAATTGCCACTTGAGTCTGGAGATTCTTCGAGCTATGTCGGTGACTTTAGTTCTTGCGCGGATTTTATAATTTCTAATGCGATCCCGCAGAGAAACTCCAAGCATAGCCCTCTCTATCGCCCTCAGAGTGACTTTGAGCTTTCTTATGAGGCCCATCATTAGCGGCCACGTCTCAGTGTCATAAGTCAGCACTGGCAACACAGACTGGTCAAAGACTTTTGACTTGAGACATTGCGGTGTATTAGCTGACAAGATATTGCAAAGCTTCCCTAACGCTGCCCAGCTGAGTCTAATTCGTCGATTTACCTCTTTCTCGAAGTTAAACCCACTAATTGGATTGTACTCATATCCCAAATAGTTATAGTCGTCAACAACTTCGAGCGTAGAGTCTTCAATTATGACGGGAAATGGTACAACATGGGCGTTCGACATGACCTTCGTCTTTTCTATGTTCAATTAAAGTCCAACTCGCTCGGAGATCGTCCCGAGGTTAGAAAGCATCGCACTTAGGTCGAAGGTGAGTGATGTATTTCACCATTTACATTGATGCCTCACCCTTCCCTGTCAGGAGTCTTGAAAGCATCCTTCAGCTCCAGTGCAGCGGTGAACAGTTTTGGAAAAATAACATCTCCTTGTCTGACTCCCCGCTGCAATTGAATACGCTTCGACATCTGGTCCTGAAGTCGGACGGACATTGTGGCGATATTATATAGACACTTCAACACTTCGATGTAATGTACTGTACCAGTAGTCTACTTGGCACCGTTGGAGGACTGCAGTGCAGCCCAAGTCTCGATCGAATCGAAGGTTTTCTCATAGTCTATAAATGTCAGGCAAAGGGGGCGTTTAAACTCCTCGGTTTTCTGTATAACCTGCTGCAACGCATGTATGTGGTCTACGGTGCTAAAGCCCTTTCAGAATCCTACTTGTTCAGGAGGCTGGAAATCGTCTAACCTGCGTGCGAGACGATTCGATTGTTTATAAAGTACAACACGCATTTAATTAAAAAGTTGACATTGTCTTGATACAGACATCAAATAAATAGTATAAAGATATAAGATTTAACAATATTCTTATAATCAATCAGGTGCAATGTGAGTTTGACAAAGACCAAAGAACTTTTCTATCGACAAAAAGGACATTAGTAAAGAAGATGGCACAAGACATTCTGTTACAAAATTATTTTTAATTTTTCGTTTTTTTTACACATACCAAATTTCAAGTCGATCCGACCACTAGAAGCGGGTTAAATAAAGCTTATAAGATTTGGCCTAAACTAACAGAGCAATTTAAATAAAAGCTTGTAAAAACGTGTTAACACATAATTATATACGACGATTGCAATAATTACAAATAAAAGCTTGTAATTATTAAGAAAACTTACTTACCTTAGTAAAAGTCTGTCCTCTTTGACAGCTGAAATCGAACAGTCGGGATCCACCCTTACCCTACCACAGGAGTAGTATTTTGTGCGAGTGTGTGCCAGTGGCGTGCCTAAGGTATCAAGCTATGGCAAGCCGAGAGATATGTTTTAGTATTTTTTTATAATTTAATGTAGGTAAATCCATCTTGTTGCCGCTTTACCTACTCAGTTTGGGCAAGCTTACCAAAGCACACTTCATTCTATTACTAGACAGAATTTTAAATTTTACAGACTCATTCTCACACACAACGCACTAAAACAAGAATACCTATTTATTTTGTAATTACATAAATTCACGCATTTTACAACGCCTTGCATGGCATGGCCCACGATTCGATATAAACAATCGTGAAGTTATTCATCTCGCCCGCGCACCGCGTTCTAAACCAAACGCAGCAAACTTCACACCGTAAGCCAGATTCAAAATTGCAAAGAAAGCGCTATATATGCAGCTATACATAGATACTTGCAAAACTAACGTTTTCCTAAGTATGAAGAGAGCGTTTGGAAGCCCCGTAAAAGCCCACAAGAGCGAGCGAGATGTCATGCTATTTATAACGTCGCTACTATCGCCTATCGCCGCGTCGGCCGCCGTACAGCGCCGCTGGGCCGCGCAGCAGATTTGTTATGCAATTATTGGTATTTTACGTAAAATAAAGCGCGTTATTATGAATGTGATTTTATTAGAACTTTTTTCGTTTGGACGAGGTTTGGTTTTTATTTTTAATCTTGATTTGAGATTTATAAGGCAAGCCCGGCTTTTGGGCTTCTATGTAAGGATCGCCACTGGTGTGTGCGTGCGCGGCTACAAGCGGAGCGTGCTCTCTCGTTGGATTCCTTGACAGCACTGAATATTTTTCGGCCGCGATCGCTATTTAAAAATCGAATTACGGGAAATGTTCGCTCCATAGTAAAAAGTATGTAAAACGGCAAACATTTTTGCGTAAAAAATAGATAATGTTTAGATGCTTATTATCATTATAGAGATAATATTTAGCCTAAAATGAAACGGTGATAATATTTTTCATACTTTTGTGTTACGATTCAACCAAAGAGATTTTCATGAATTTGTTTCATTATTATCTAAAAAGCGTAAATAGAAAATGACGATTTCGATGTTTTTGAAAGAATTTGGGATTTTATTTCTCGGAAATTAATTATTATTTTACAAATGTAGCGCGGTGAAGCTGTAGATACATCTATTAAGTTTCTAAAATAATTTTTGTAGTATTAAATATACGGTGAATTTCGTGGCATTATTGCAAACCGCAAACATCTTTCAAGCGTTTTTTGGGGACTCACCCCTTAACTACAATGTGAAGTATTGTTGAATAGATTTTTCAAAAACATTGTAGGTTAGCCCAGAAAATTTTACGATTTAGGGATCCGTTTCAATAAAATTATGAATGACTAGCTGCTGTCCGCGACTCCGTCTGTGAAGAATTCGTTTGTCGCTATTCCGCGGGAACTATGCAGTTTCATAGGATAAAATTATCCTATGTCCTTCCTAGGGTCTCAAACTGTCACCATACGAAATTTCATCTAAATTGGTTCTGCGGTTATTGATTTCCAATACAAATTTCCACCCCCTTTTTCATCCCCTTAAAAGGTGATTTCTGGGATAAAAAGTCCCCTACGTTCTTTATCGGTACTCAAACTATTTCTATCCCAAATCTCATCTAAATCGGTTCAAACCGCTGAAGCGTGAAGAGGTAACAAGACAGACACACTTTTGCATTTATAATATTAAGTATGGATTAAGCGCAAGACACAAGGATGTGGGACGGGGGCGACTCGCAGTCTGCGTCGTTTGTTTGCAGGCCGCGTCTCCGCCCCGTCTCTTCTGTCTGCTTTGGATCGCGACGCTTCTATACATTTAGTACGAAAACTGATCCAAGGGGCGCTGCGACTGAGACGCGCGCGCGCCCCCGTCCCACGCATGTTCTGTGTGGCTTGCGCCTAAAGGCCTGTATTCACTTTGATTAGTGCGAGTGCAAGTGAATAGTAATACCAAGGATGATATAGACTGGATTGGCAGTCGCCATAGAACGGATCGGCTGCGGTTTTTGTAGTTCGATTATTAAATCTAGATGGCGCTGAAATATAGCCAGAGGCTTTGAAGGCAAAACAATAAGACTACAGATATTTCATATCACTGCAAACGTATTTGTAACGTGAAGGGAAATGGACTGTAATGGAAACGACGATGTGACTGAAATAATGGTAAAAATCTTTAATGGTAAGCAAACTAAACCATACAAATTTGCTCAGAGAACCTCAAACAAACACAACGACATATAACGACTGACATAAAGTATTTTTATAAAAAAAGATATAAAACAGTAAAAAGTATCAAAAATGCAAGGAGTTTGCAACAGTATTATTATGCAATATTTTTGAAAAATAATACATTTGTAGTAATATGAAACATCTGTAGTCTTATTGTTTTGCCTTCAAACCTCTGGCTATATTTCAGCGCCATCTAGATTTAATAATCGAACTACAAAACCGCGGCCGATCTGTACTATGGCGACTGCCAATCCAGTCTATATCATCCTTGGTATTACTAATTGAGGATGATTAGTGCAGGTGTGTAGTGCAAGTAGTGTTCAATTCTTGTTCTAGCTCTGTTAAGTAAATTCCAAACCAGACGTGTTTAGTAGCAGGCACGCTGCGAGTGAGGGGAAGGAAGGCCCCGGGACGTGGCTACTCGCAGTTCACTCGCAAAAAAATAGAACTCGTTTCTAATCACGTTACTACGCAGCCAACTAATCACCTGCACTAATCACTAATCAAAGTGAATCCAGTAGCGATGTGCCGAGTACGGCTTGACTCGAGTCAGACTCGATTCCTGCTTCGGACTCGCCTACTCGAGTACAAAAATACTTTGATTCGAGTACGCCAGACTCGATTCGGTACTCGAGTCAGAGAGAATTGGTTTTGTACTCGCTGACTCGATTCTATTATGCGAGTACAACTGACTCGAGTCTAGTATTCGCGTCAGATTGACTCGCTTGAATTCAATCTCTTTTTACTTAAACAATGAATGAATACTATGCTGTTTGAAGATACTCCTTTTCGACTTTTCCTTTTTGTTATAAAATTGGTAACGGACTTGATTTCTGGACTCGAATTTCTTGACTCGAGTAAACATTCGAATAGATACCAAACATAGACTCGAGTAGGTCTTCAACTGGACTCGAATTGCGGAATCGAGTCAGGATCGAATAGCACATAAAATGACTCAAGTCGACTCGATTCTTCAAAACAGCGACTCGGCACATCACTAGAATCCAGGCCTTAAGTCTTGTGTGTGTATTGTAGTCGTATAATGTATTGTTTGTGGCGGTGTGCGCAGAGACGCTGAGCACGGCGGCGGGCGCGTCGGCGGGCGCGGCGGCGGCGGCGGCGGCGGGCGCGCTGGCCGAGACGCTGCCGCGCGCGGGCGGCGGCGCCGAGCTGCGCGCGCGCGCACTGCGCCGCCTCGCCGCGCTGGCGCAGCTCGCGCTCTCGCGGCTCGACCAGGCCAACCCGCTCCACATGTACGCTACGCACATGCTTACAGTACAACGCACGTAAAAAGAACTCCTGGCGACATACCTGCGCAGTGAGCGAAATACGGACCAAATTGGCGGTGAGCGGTTGGGGACGTAGGAGCGCGCGCGCGGCCGTCACGCCATTGGCTTGTTAGTTGACAGATGCGCAAACGTATCCCCTCCACTAGCCACCCGGAGCTCTTTTAACGTGCGTTGACTTGTACCACCGCCCCCACCACATTATGTCCCATCATCATTCCAGCCTGTATACACCCCACTGCAGGGCATAGCTGAAAGGGCCCAGTGCTGATTGGATACTTCACATACACCATTGTAAATATATCTTCTCAGGTGTGTGCAGGTTTCCTCACGATGTTTTTGTTCACCGTAGAGCCAAGGGTTCCCTCTCGCCGATATTTAGGTAGGTATATAAATCAAGAAAGATAACAGTGTGTATTAATTGGGTGTGTAATGTTCGTCATAAGAACTTTTGCATAATTCATCATTTATCCGAAATGATCATTTTGCATAATCGCTTTTTACTCTGAATCCATTAATTATTCAGAATTGTTATAATACAAACCTAACCTAACCTATAGAGTCCTACAGGATAACCATTTCAAAATTCCTGAATAATTAATGGATTCAGAGTAAAAAGTGATTATACAAAATGATTATTTCGGACAAATGATGAATTATGCAAAAGTTTGTATGACGATTGAACGGCTCCCGTATTAATTAAGTAAACTACCTTTAAACGCAACAGTATTTTTATTTTGTGTGAATTTATTTTTACGATTATAACATCGTTTAGAGATCATTGTTTGTTGCAAAAATCACAGAAAATAAAAATGCTTAAAATCGCGCGACGCGGCTAGCGTGCGAACCGAAAGCCGAGCGACAACCTACTGTCATACGCCTCCCCGCGCCGGCCGAACATACCTAAACTGCGGAGTGACCCCCCCCCCCCTGCCTGTACAGTATATTGCCATAGAAATATTTTTCAGTCGTGTTGAATCTAAATTATATCTTGCAGAGTTCATAAATACAGTGCAATATTTTAATGCAACTATCGTGAAGTACTATTTTTTCTGATAATAGCTATCATGATCTGTTAATTACCTTTTAGCTGCTCCTCGCTAGGTGATAGCACGTCGCATGCAATTTTTACCCGACTGCGACTGTTTCACCCGCATGTATGTGTGTATGTATATATGTATGTCTATTCCTATGTCCTCACGTAACTACTCAACGGCTGAACCGACTTTGATAAATGATACGTCATTGGATTACTCTTGATGACGCGAGTAACACTGGGTACATGAAATTCTTGAAAAATCAAAATGGGGGTTTTTTGGCGCCAAGTAGTGAGTCTTCAAAATATTTTTTTATTCAAACCTATCGATTAGGGTACCAAAATGAAGAGATTTCAAAATAGATTACAAAAATATACACAAGCCATAAAACTTGTACATTTTAGTTAAACCTATAATGTAATAATTAATTGTCTTTTTTATACCGTAGTCGGGTTTTTAGGTTTTTTAATTACTTATTAAATAATAAGTAATTAAAAAACCGACGTAAATACGTATCTGTACAATAGACTCTCAACGATACACCGTTGTTGTAAAGATCTAATTATGTTGCAACCAATAATTTCCAAGATACATGTGAGCATTTTCGGCAATACTGGTTTCAGTACAAAACGGGACACATGATTTTTCTATTCCTGTTATTATTTGTTCTGTGGTGGCGCTTCAGAAACTGTTTTGCGCTACTGACTGTTGCATCATCAAAAACCACCAATCGTAACGTTTAGTCACGTTTTTATGTTTTAACATAATCCGTCGAGCACGCGCTAAAGCGCAGCATGAATAGTTCGTTGTATCGTTTGCAGGAAGGCAGTGGAACAAGCCAAAGCAGTGATAGCTGAGGCTCGCACGGCGGAGTGACTCCGACGGCGGCCCGGGGGCGCGGCGACCGGCGGCGCTGCCGACTACTTTTCGACAACCAAATCATTGGATAGCGCTACTTGAACGTGCTTCCTTCCTCCCATCTATAATAATAGAAAAAAACCTTCACAAACTCGGGGGCTAATCGCAGTCTAAATATCTCTAATTAAAAAGAAATACAATTTTTGATTATTCAATGCACGATTATTGCTAAAGCACGTTGCTTATAATTTTTTTAGCTACTCACACAAGTTGTAACCAAATCCGTCCAGCAGTTTCAGATATATTGAAACGAGGACTCACACATCTCAGAACACTAGATTTAGCCCTTTATTTCGCGAATTTAAAAATCAAGCATTTCGCAAAATTCGATTCCCTGTTGAATGATTTTAAAATATAATTGAATAAGAATATATTTTTTTTAATTAAAATATACTTATACCTTAGTCGCTCGTAGGCGTTCAAATTATTTAAAAGGTTTCCGTTTTTCTATGTGAAATTGTTATAGATTTCGCCATTTTATATACTAAAACTAGTTGTTGCCCGCGACTGTCTGCGATGAAAAATAGCCTACGACCTATTCTGAGACCAACCGAATGCAGAGAAAAAAGTTTCATAAAAATCGGTCGAACCGTTTCGGAAGAGTTCGATAACAAACACCGTGACACGAGATTTTTATATATTAGATAAACCATAAACAGTGATAAGTCTAAAATCTCCATGTGTTAGGTATTAACAATTTGTAGGTTACCACATTGTTTTGCTATTAACCTTTTTCGTAATTTGAATTTCCACGTGCGACTTGACTATAATGATGTTTTCACCATATGTTGCGAAATAATGAGTAAATCCAACTATAGTTAAAGGCTACTACAAAGTAAATCGTGATACATGGCACAACTATGAAGTTTCTGAATATTGACAGTGTGACCGTTTAGGCACGAGATCCGTTTCCTAAAATATCCGTTGGGTTTAAAACATCTCTTTCCTAAGACACCCATGTAGCAAAACATCCATATTCTATAACATCTATTTCCCACCCATTACAACACAAAAACATCCATTTCCCTACCTCATAACGGCCGTTGACTTTTGCATTATATTGCGATGCTTTATCAGTTAGTTCTTAGTTTTTAACGAGGGTTTCTGCGGCAGGCTATATTCGTATGGCGCTAGTATCGAGAGATCCGTTTGATGACTGCGACATTTGGGTCACGTTTGGGATTGGTTTATATTATAACATAACTAAACTAGATTTTACTCGCGATATATTGATACGACAATTGAAATTCCAGGATTTTACTGAATTCTCATGGAAATTCCCAGAAATTACATAGTGGTCTTCATTTGCGTTACATGTAGAACACCCGCGATTTTTTTTGTTTCTACACGTATCGGGAATATCGGGATAAAAAGTAGCCAATGTGTTATTCCAGAGATCCAGCTATCTGCATACTTAATGTTATCCTAACCCATCCAGGCGTTTTAGCGTAAAAGAGAAACACATTCATATACAAACTTTTGCATTTATAATAGTAGAGTGAGCCAATCGCAAGCAAGACTGAAATTTCATACGTACCTCACGATACTAACGCCATCTAGTGATATTGCACCTGGCAGAAACCCGCATTTCATGAAATTAGTTGCATATTATGAATTAGGGGTCTAGGATTTTGCTCTTGGTCAGAAAAGGAAGATGATAGTTGCACCAACAAAGCTGATGCGAACTGACTATTTAATACAAAAATATGTAGACATACCTTATTACTGCGAAAATATATTTTTGCAACTTTGTGCAGATATACAAGGCTTCATTCTTTACGTGATATTGTTAGTGCCATTCACGAAGACGCATGAATTTGTCAAAATTAGACATTAATGACATGGCAATAAGAGCCACGCCACGCGTCATCATGAATGACTCGATCTTTACAAAATTAGTGTGTCTGGCTACGCTAATGCTGGAGCTGGCATATAAGGCATCAACTCAATTGCTCAAATTATAGGAATTAACAAAATTAATTTGTCTCAATAAAAAATATTACCACAAACTTATGCATTTTTTCCAGCTTTAACTGAATTAGAAACACTATGTTACGTAAAAAGTGTCACCTAATATGTTTGTGGACGTGACTCTATTACAGTATTATTGGCAGCGCACTGAGTGAACGCGTCGTGGTATATACGTAGGTACCAGGCGTGGAAGTGTCCGTAAAATAGCCGCTCAAACCGCTTTTTGCTTGCGATTTTTATTTTTAAGTACAGAATAGATCCCGAGCGAATATGAAGGTCAATAGCTGGGTTCCCACTGAGCGAGCAACCTCGCGAGGCTTGCGCATGAAGCATAATTTTGTTCGACATAAGGTTCAAAATTGCGCTGAAAATGGCTGCCTCGCGAGGCAGTTTGACCCGCAGGCTAATTGTCTAACTCCCTCGCAATCGCGTTCATTTTGACAGTTCTTGTATGGGCTGACAATTGGTATCGGAAACAGCCAGCTGTCACAGCCATACAAAAACTATCATTTCAATCCGATGCAAAGTGTCAAAAAAGTTACACAATTATCCTGCCGGCTATTAACATTATTTTTAGATGTAAGCAAACGGTACTTACTGTATATTTATTTTAACATGATTTTATAGCGAATACATCTTCAATATTTAATAAAATATTATTACTGCTAGCCTGCGCGCGTCTTCTCGGCGGCCGCACACGTCGTGTGGCTGTGGCCTATCGGGATTTCTTACGTTCGTAGGTCATCGTCACCCAGAAGATGCGCGCAAGCTAGCAATAATATTTTGCTAAATAGTAAACACGTAGCTAATTTGCTACAACTTTATTACATTAACGTAATGTCATACATATGATATGGGTGGTATTGCCAAAAAGAAAGATGACACCATAAAACAATAATTCAAAGGCAGTGCCAGGATAAGCTAAGTGATTCTGCCCCCTCGAGTTTGGGCTTGTAATTTTTATAGACGGTGTGGCTCTACATTAGTAATTAATGTGCAAAATTTGAGCACCCAAAACTTTATCATCATCATCATCATCATCATTTCAGCCGTAGGACGTCCACTGCTGGACATAGGCCTCCCTCATTGATGCCCAATCATTACGATTGGAAGCGATTTGCATCCACCCTGAACCTGCGGCCTTCACCAAATCGTCCGTCCATCTCGTTGGTGGACGTCCCACGCTGCGCTTGCCAGTCCGTGGTCTCCATTCCAGAACTTTTGGCCCCCAACGGCCATCTGTTCTACGTGCTATATGGCCTGCCCATTGCCATTTCAACGAGCTAATCCGTTTGGCTATGTCGGTGACCCCGATTCTTCTACGGATCTCCTCGTTTCTGATTCGATCCCGTAGAGAAACTCCAAGCATAGCCCTCTCCATAGCTCGCTGAGCGACTCTGAGCCTATTCATCAGGCCCATAGTGAAGCACCACGTCTCGGATCCATATGTCATCACTGGCAACACACACTGATTAAAGACTTTTGTTTTGAGGCACTGAGGTATTTTGGACGAAAAGATGTTGCGGAGCTTCCCGAACGCTGCCCATCCGAGTTGGATTCGCCGATTGACCTCTTTCTCGAAGTTGGACCTACCTAGCTGGACGGTTTGTCCTAGGTATACATATGCGTCAACAACTTCAAGAACCGAGTCCTCGACCACAATGGGGGCAGGGACAACATGAACATTAGACATAACTTTCGTCTTGTCCATGTTCATTCTTAGTCCTACCCGTCGAGAGACTCGATTGAGGTCTTCAAGCATCGTGCTGAGTTTTTCCATCGATTTTGCCATGACCACGATATCGTCGGCAAACCGAAGGTGAGTGATGTATTCGCCGATGACATTGATGCCTAGTCCTTTCCACTCCAGGAGCTTGAAGGCGTCTTCCAGAGCGGCAGTAGACAGTTTCGGAGATATTACATCTCCCTGTCTTACGCCTCTTTTCAAGGGAATCGCCTTCGAACTCTGTTCCTGCACTCGAACCGACATAGTGGCATTTTTATACAAACACTTCAACACTTCGATGTACCGGTAGTCAATATGGCACCGCTGGAGAAACTCGAGCACCGCCCATGTTTCTACCGAATCAAAGGCTTTCTCGTAGTCCACAAACGCTAGACATAGCGGCAAGTTATACTCTTCGGTCTTCTGTATAACTTGCCGCAGCGTATGTATGTGGTCTACGGTACTATAGCCTTTTCGAAACCCAGCTTGTTCGGGAGGCTGGAAGTCATGAAACCTGCGCTCAAGACGATTTGTAATGACCCTCGAGAACAGCTTATAAACATGGCTCAAAAGCGAGATGGGTCTGTAGTTCTTTAACAAGGTTTTATCACCTTTCTTAAAGAACAGCACCACCACGCTTTTGTGCCATGCTTCTGGCGTGGTACCTTCGAGCAGGACGGAGTTAAAGAGTCTCTGAAGGATTTTCAATACCGGTGATCCACCCGCTTTCAGAAGCGTCAAAGCTTAAAGTTTATAATGAACTAAAACAATTACTTTGCTCACCCGCGACCTTACAATAGTTACGTTTATGCAAGAAATGTGTGTTCATGCAGTTCCTCCACCTCCACACTGTACAAACACACACAAATCACATAAACACAACTATCACCACCACCATGCTACACTGACGCGTTTCGAACTCAACCAGAGCTCATCCTCGGAGTTACCACAACCGTATGCTATGCTACTAAATGTTAAACTATGTATGTTTAACATTTGGTAGCATAGCATACGGTTGGTGTATGCTACCAAATGTTAAACTATGTATGTTTAACATTTGGTAGCATAGCATACGGTTGTGGTAACTCCGAGGATGAGCTCTGGTTGAGTTCGAAACGCGTCAGTGTAGCTTGGTGGTGGTGATAGTTGTGTTTATGTGATTTGTGTGTGTTTGTACAGTGTGGAGGTGGAGGAACTGCATGAACACACATTTCTTGCATAAACGTAACTATTGTAAGGTCGCGGGTGAGCAAAGTAATTGTTTTAGTTCATTAATATGGACCTCCGCAAAGTAACGCCTGATTCAATAAATTAAACTTTATAGTTTTTGTTTAAAAAAAAAAGAAATGAGTATGATTTTTCTTCGATATTTTTTTTTTCTAGCGAACCGGTTTTAGTGTGCTTTACATATAATTATACACTTACTAAAGATGATTTTATGACATAAATTTTATTTTCATTATGTCATAGAAAAAAAGTTAAAAAAAAGCTGACTAAACTTTTCAGATATTTTTTATTTACTTCCACGTTAGAGACCGCTCTATTTTTTTCACCAGTAATCCACCCACCAACGACCTATAATATGTATTTTTTTCGAAATAATAGCAGAGGGAGAACATGGAGATATCTTTACATACATTTCCTAGAACCGCTATAATATAAAAAGGAATGATTGAAACCTCTTTAGAGAAACGTGCATGACATACTAAATACTGGCCACTTACAATTACACACTTATTATTACTTACAAAATCGAAGATTACTCAAGGAAGTGATTTTTTGGTGGAATGTCTTATTTTGGAGATCAGGGTATAATGGGAATGTAATAAATAGGTAATGTAGTATTTGAAAACAACTGGTATTTTGGGAAAATGGTATTTTAAGCAACTGCGGTTCCTTGGCCCCCATTTGTATCTTACTTTGAATTACCATGCTATTCAGAGACTTGTATCCTATTTGTATTGTAGTCAATAGATTCCTTCTGTAGTAGACTATGTAATTCCTTTACCACCTTGTACGGCTTCTGATGTAGGAATTGTTATAAATAGTTAAATTATTTACCTCCGGGGTGTATTGACCCAAGTGTCAAAATGTCCAAGGGGTCTTTGATGTCCAGATGCCATAAACACCACAGGTCAATTTTCCCAAAGTACTAAATTGTCCAGAACGTCATATCATAAAGTCCAGACGCCACAACGACCACTGGACAATCTGGTCCGAATGTTGAATTGTCCGGGAGGCCATAATGTCCAGATGCCACAAAGACCACTGGTCGATTTGGCCCGAGTGTTAAATTGTCCGGGATGTCGTAAGGTCCAGATGCCATAAAGACCACAATGACCTTGCTATAGTGGCTCAACAAATAAGGTTTTGAGCACTGAATGTTTTGACACTTGGACATTTTGACTATTGGGGGGTGTGGCCCATTCGGCATTTTGGTAACCGTTATAACCGTACTTTCCCCCCATTACCCTTCTTGGAAATTGGTCGTTTCGGCAATTGGACGTTTTGGCAACTAGACGTGATATTTGCTAGACATTATGACAATTAGGCGATTCGGCAATTGGGAATTTTGACAACTGGAGGTTATGTTCGCTGGACTTTTTGGCAACTGGGTGTATGTCCTTGGACGTTTTGACATTCGGACGTTTTAACATTTGGAAATATTGACAATTGGGCCAATACACCCCGGAGGGAAATATTTACTTAGTCGACTATATTTCCAGACTTGTTATACTAAGTTACTAATCAAAAAATAAAGGTAACTAGTTGTCGATTTGGTTATTAATTTGTAAAGATATAATAGTTTACTTGACGGGATGGGGATGATCCTAATATTGGAACATGAACTAAATTATTACCATTTGAGCTCTTCGTCCATGTGATAGTTTTGCTGCCAGTTGTTTTGCTTAGGAATAATTATTATATTATTATAATTTCAATTAATTATGTATTAATTTAAATTGGTGTAACCCATTTAACTTACCTTTTTTAAGGACTGAACTATAAGTTAATGTGTCTACTGCAATAATAATTCGTGATAAGACTAATATTTTCTTTAAAAACCGTTAGGTAATAATTTGTTCGTTTTTAAAGAAAATAAAAGTCTATCACGAATTATTATTGCAGTAGGCACATTAACTTATATATTAGAACAATATGTATACAAAACCTTTTTAATTTTCATTCAATTTTTATGGAATAATCGAGAAAAACTAACAATAATGCAACGTTGCCAGCTCAGCAGGTATAAACCCTCGTTTACCGATAGCGATATTTTTTATGTTCTAGCTACTGAATACTCCGTATATATGTATCTATACTTACAATGACTTATGAAAATGTTTAAATTATCAGATTCAAATTATCTACTATATTATATGTGACATGTTTGATATGAATTTAGGTATCGCAATTATAGCTGAGGTAAAGGGTTATGTATGATATTTACTCAACTATAGTTCTGATACCTATACTACCATTTGCGTAATGTAAGTTATTAAGTAATATTGTAGTTAAGAACAACCATCTAAAAATAAATGAAAACATGCCACTATTTGTTTGAATTTACTTTCATCTGGAAGCTATTTAAAGCAATAATCTACCGTTTCTTACACAACAGCAGCAGCGCTTAGGAACGTTAAGTTTCGTTTCCTTTGAGGCGGAGCGAGCGGAAGCATGCAGGTAGAATTGACAAATAACCGGAGCGTATATGATTGAATTTGTTTCTGTTCTGGAAGCGCTGTATTGCTGTTATTGAACGCCGTAGTTTCATATATGCACCATTGACTAGCACTATTACGGTGTACATATCGGTGTCGTTTGCACCATTGATGGTTCTAGTAAATGGTGCATCTGAAACTACGGCTATTAAACAAACTAGCACCATTTTAATTTTTTTGGTTTGTGTGAACCAAGTTTGGACAAAAATCACAATCGCTGTAACGAAAAACAATGTACGGAAATTAGTAGGGTTAGGATCTCGTGGCATTTTAGCACAAGAAATGCAGTGAAGCCGCCATTGTATGTGCAAAAAACGAAAAATGAAGTAGGTTTACTTTTTATAACTGAACGAATGACTGAATGGCAAAAGAAATGTAGATTTTCTAATATAATAACATTTTATAACATATTTGACCTTTTTGGTTGGCCAAAAGTCCCTGTAACTAATTTTTATTTCATTGACGTTTTTCTTCGTAACTATCGCAAATCATTTGTTAATTTGTGGGAAGTAAGTAACACAATTAATACTCCACTAATATCAACAATTTTGCAGTGGATTGAACTTGAAGAATTTGCGTATAGCGAAGAGAGCAATTCTATATAGGTATCGTTCGGAATGTAATGTACAACTCACGCAGATTAAAGAATATAATGTTCTAAAACATATTTACAGTACTCCACACCGACTGAACTGGCGGCGTCCAATATAGTCATATTTATGCATATTTCTGACTGCGTGCAATATTCCGTGGAATAGGGTAACTCACCTGGTGTTTCGGAAGTTTTCGGTATAGTATAAATCTTCCCAGGTGAATTTTACGCCTCGAGCCATTACATTAAATTTGAACCTTAATACTATGGCGATACCGTCTGTTTTGAAAGATAAGGGATCGAAGAGAAAAGTTCACCTGGGAAGATTTATACTATAAGTATATTTGCTGCAAGTGTACAAATAATAAAAAGATTCCGGGGTAAAGTCTTTAGAAAAAAGTATACCTACTTCTCAAAAATACACACGGCAATAATTAATAAAATAAGATTCGCATTTATCGATTGTAAATTATGGCGCAACTGGTTCAAAACAATTACGAGTGCTTCAATCCATGAATTATTCCTAATAACTGACATTTTAAGAAGTACACTGAACTGAAACTGTACGAAATAAGTTTAAATGTGTATTAATTGGAACTCCAGACTTCGACGAAATGAGATTCATGGTTGATTTTGGAACTGGTGTTCAAATTCTGAAACAAATTTTGAAACCTTGTAACTCCAGTTAATATTGAACATATGTTACAGTTGCTGTTCATAATCTAGAAAGTCGTTCAACATCAGATGAAGACAATATGCAAGATTTTGAATCTTTGATTCCAATTGCAAGTTGTTCAAGCTCTTGAACACATGGAAATATTAGCAATATAATTAGATTTTATTTTATTTTTAAGAATCATTCATTCAATCAAAAAAAATCACAACAACGACTCCACTACTCTTTGTTCACCCCAATCCAATGCCACCAAACATCCCAATTCTGGTAAGTCATTCCTAATATTAACGTAAGTCTAGCACGTTACTAAGGGGTGGGCCGATTTTTGATATATCATTGCTGCGAAAATAACTATGATTAATAATAAATATATATTTTCTGAACTTTTTTGATAAGCAGTGGGAATAAAAAGAAAATAAAAGATCGTGTCAAACGATTTTATTTCTTTGGTTATCCTAAAATAATTCGAGCTTACAGACCAAGCTCAAACAGACAAATATTCCACGGACTTAATGAAAGTAAAAGATAGTGAGACTAAACAAAAAAAAATATAATACGAAATATCACATGAAACAACTAAATTACACTTAAAATTTTCATTACTAAAACTACTTATCGTAAGATTTATACGGTTACTTTAGTCTAAATTAACATGAGTAACTAATACGCCTAATACCTATTAGCTACCTGCTTCAAAATATGAATGTTTTATATTTTGTTAGATCCTTCCAGGCCCTTTGGATTTTGTCAATTAACATCGGTTTTGCGATGGATGATGGATATAGCTAATATCTTGAAGAGGAATTGGGTGAATCAACTTTTTAGTGCCACAAATTTTGTCCCTTGGACAACCTAAGCATTTTTTTATGAAACAGTATGAAGTGTCACTTGGACAACTGGGGACAGAGTAAACAACACAAAAAAGTTGATTCACCCAGGTAATATTACGATGTTTTCTTACGAAAGTTTGAGGTTTTTCAGACCTTACGGACTGTTACGGCTTCGTCACATGCATTAGGTCTCTGTTGCTAAGGAAAGTTAAATTCTGTTTACACGATTTTTTGCGTCCTACATTAAAATATATAGTATAAAAAGGAAGTTATAAACTAGATTCAAAAGTACAACAAGGATCGCTTGCTTGCTTGAGAGCAGTGATAAACCAGGGCCGGCCCTAGGTAGAGCAAGCAGAGTAGCCACTTTTGGAGATTGTTCTTGATAGGCGCGCATCGCAAGAGAGGTAGAAACTGCTGAGCAAGGCTGGGGCTGGCGCTGGCTTCAACGATGAAAGTCCACTGTGTTGCCTATTGCCACCGACATAGACTTGACTTGACATTTGCATATGACAATGTTTGTCTCATTATTTTAATAAAAGATGTGATGCTAGCTCTAAATACATTTATAATTGTCATTGAACCGATTCGCTCCTTAGGTTAACAGAGCTAGTCTCTACGGAAATAATTATGGTATCATCTACTACATACTTAAAAGTGCAGATATTATAATAATTAAGTAACTACACATCAGATTTAGATAGTAATTGATTGAGACATAATAAATACACAACATTATTGTATTCACTGCCGGGAACGCATATATGCGTTTTCGTGACTTTCGCCTAGTGCCGCTGTCACAGTTTGGCAGCCATTTGAACGCATATGTGCGTTTGAGGCACCTGAAGAAGTCTCGAGTCTGACAGCTGGCAGCGAATGCGTGAAACGAGACAATATTTCGCACTCCCAGATCGACAGTGCATCAACTCAAAATAATGTACCATTTTAATTTAGACTTCATTAAATTTCCGGAAAGTCAAAATTAAAATGGTGTATTATTTCGAGTTTGATGCACTGTTGATCTGGGAATGCGATTTCATAAAAATCTTATAAAAATAAGTGATATTGACAACTGAACTGTTCTCCGCCACGCCTAATGTTAGCATAGATCCTAACACTGACATTGGATGGGATGGGTTGTTACGAAAGATGTAACAATGTGATATTGATAAAAAAACTTTTTGTTATTTTTTTTGATAAGCGCCTACTTTAAATTTTCTTGTATGTAAATGAAAAAAAAAACATATATATTATGAATGATGTGGAAAATATTTCTTAAATTTCTTGAAAATTTTATGATGGATGGATAAGTTACAAAATTAACTCTTTTGGAGACATTACATTCCTCATTTATTCGAAGGAATGTTTTTGAAGTCTCACCTATAGAATGCGAAGTGTTAAAGCTCCCTAATATAGTAATTAATTAAAATTACTAGCTCCAACCCGCGGCTTCACCAGCGTTAGAAATACCTTCATGAGGAGCATTTACAATCGAGTTTAGACCTGAAAAATGTCATTGTAGACGAAGTTAAACCGTAATCCTGAAAGCCGGGGCAATTCAACGTTCTTGGACAGCGCCTCTACTCTTGTTTAGGCTGGATTTTACCAAACTATTACTCCGAGAATAACCCTTACTCTCAGATAGTAATGTCAAATCACTATGGCAGTTTGACATTACTATCTGAGAGTAAGCGTTATTTTCGGAATAAAAGTTTGGTAAAATCCAGCCTTAAAGTGAAATATTATCCCGCGGGAATGAATTACCGGAATCCTGACACAATCTAAACTTTTGTGAAAATGTACGCCAAGTTTTTTCTAAATCTATTCAGCTTTAATGCGTGATTGAATAACAAACATCCAAACATCTTCACATACTTTTTTTTTATAAGCTAAGTAGGTATGATGATGCGTAGGTACTTACGCAGATACAACACACGCCACTGGATCGGTAGCGACCAATTTTCAACTTTAAGATAATTTGGAATTTCAATTCTCTGGCTTATCTTTTACGCAAGAACGTTTAAATGCTTAAAAAAATGTTCAAAGCTAGTCGAGGTAAAGCTTGTTTTCACTTTTAATCCAGGCATAGCGCATATAGCGACCACATAAATCTACATAAAGATTCGACCTTACTCCATTTACATTATGGTAAAAAATCAATTGAGTTTGTTTAAAATATGTTTTGCTTTTAAATTAATCCTGCACTTGTGAAAAATATAAAACAACTAGCCTTCCGTACGCAGCTTCGCCCGCGATAAATTAATTTTCCCGTAGGAAAAGGTATTTTCCCGCGGTGAAAAGTAGCCTATGTCACTCAGTGATAATGTAGCTTTCTAACGGCAAAAGAATTTTTGAAATCGGTCCAGTAGTTTCGGAGCCTATTCAATGCAAACAAACAATCAAATCTTTCTTCTTTATAATATTAGTATAGATGATGCAGTTTGTGGTACTGTATCTGATTTGTCGGGGCCTGGAAAAGGGTTAAATTGTCTGAAATCTCCGACGAAGTACAGATTGAAAAATTTAATCGCCTTTTCTATACCTACAGCTGGGTATGTATTACAATACCGAAGTACGAAAGACCGAATGTATTAAAACATCGAATGAGTCAAAAGACCGACACGGTTTTTTTCTGAAACCGTTAACTTTTTAAGATTGTTATAAAACAAACCTAACCTAACCTAATGGGTTCTGTATGATGCCGTTTTAATGAATTCTGAGAAGTTTACGGTTTCAGCAAAAAATCGTGTCGGTCTTTTGACCCATTCGATGTTTAAATACATTCGGTCTTTCGTACTTCGGTATTGTAATACATACCCCTACAGCTAGAACCCAACTAATTCATTCGTCGCACGGACCGTAAACTGAATTACATTTTGAAGGAAAGCGTCTTTCGTTAACCGCTATTGTATATTTCTGTACTTAATTAAAATACGAACATTTTGGTGAGAAGCACGCCAACCGAGGGAATTTTTACCCGACAACAGCAAAGCCGAAAAAGGGTTATAATTTTAGTTAAATCGTATGATACTGTCTAGTAACTATAGTTATGAATGGAAGTATGATTGTAAAGTGACTTTTTTGGATGAAGTAAATATTTATTCCGAAAGTTGTAAATATGGTACCCTCCTCCTAATTTTCACGTGTTAGTTGCTAAGCGATTGATTTTGTTATATCTAAATGATAAGGAAGGGTTTATAATGTAATGTTTTTTATTGCTTTATAAACCTCGAGGAATTTTTTTTTCATGATTTACTTATTATTAATATACAGGTTGTATTTAAAAATTAAGGATTTTCAATCTTACTTTTTTGAAATGAAATTGCAAACTCAATGTATAGACACCTCGAATTATATAAGACTAAATAAAACAAAACAATTGAGTTAGTGCATTATTATTGTCCAGCATCAACTGAATTCGAAACACTAATTTTGTATCCCATTTTAAATTCCACCTTGTAGTTCCTTGCGCGCTTTATTTTCCTTCCGTCATTATTAGTTATTATGCCAACTGAATAGCAGACGAATTAATTTACCCGAGATTAAGTTTTACTTACTTGCCTACTATAATGATACCAAATAATCACTCGACTTATAGTTTTTCTACAAGCAGTTGTTCTGCTAATTGAGACAATCACAAAACGAACAATCTATCTACTAATATTTTATCTACTACTGGTAATGGACAAAACGAGTAAGTTGCGTTATGCCTTATTTTACACGTTAGGGTCATTATTCAAGCGTTTTAAACGCCTCAGTGGTCACATTTTCTACAATTGGCTATAGATATTGATAGCGTTTTCGTTTATTTATTAGAGGACTTGTACTTCTACCAGATAACTGGAAACTGTATCAGAATCATCCACCATTTTTATAAAATTATGAACAAACGTTTTTCAAGACCCAGATTTCCAGTGGTTTAGACTGTGCGTTATCTACCAGTCAGTCAGTAATTCAGTAACATAATTTTATAGGCATCATAATTATTCTTTATAATATTTTTTCTAACGTCTGAACTTACATGAAAACTAATTATTTTTTGTTAATCTTTAATTAAATTTGTATTATATAGAATAACTAGCTGCTGCCCACGACTCCGTCTGCAAAGAATCCTTTTATCGTTATCCCACGGGAATTCTGCAATTTTCCAGGATAAAACGTATTCTATATGTTAATCCAGGTTATAAACTATCTGTGTGCCAAATTTCATCAAAATCCGCCAAACCGTTTTAGCGTGAAAGTGTAACAAAAATCCATCCATCCATCCATACTTACAAACTTTCGCGTTTATAATATTAGTAGGATAACCCTCCGGCAGTCGGGTAAGAATTGATATAAAATAAAATTTGTTTTACATTTTACGTACAGTTCACAAAAAAAATAAAAAAAAATTAGGTAAAATGTAGGTAGTTCTAAATTTATATTTTAAGACACCTAGCCACAAATGTATGTAATAGATGAATTCCGAAAGACAGGCGAGGAGCGGCATACATTTTACAGGGAGGGTATTGTAGTTTGGGAAAGTCAACGTAAAATGGCACGTGCTGTATTGTCAGTTGATAGTGGCTTTGACAGAGGCCTTCCAGTCGATTCCCAACTGTTATTTGTTGTAGTTATTATTTGCTGTGCAGTGGACGGTTTATTGATTGAGCAAGTTAACGGTCGTTGATTTTTTGTTCGTGAGAAAAGGTAGTAAATTGGAGATAAGTAACACAAAGATGACTTTAGTTAAACTCCCCTATGGAATTAGTCATATAATTTATAAATATTTTTAGTGTGGTTTTTAATACGTTTTTTGACAATAAGTAGGAACTTTATGTCGTTAGTTTAGACTATATGCTTATTAGAATATACATACTGTAACATAAATTGCATAATAACCATGGTGAATTCATGTATTTTCTTGCATAGAAGAGAATCGTGCGATGTTTTATGAAATTACTAGAATATCTATGTGTAAATGAGTGAATGACTGTTTTTACAATTCGCCGTTGCAGGCTACGGTTTTTCGACTGTCACTGTGGAATACGTATATCATTGCATGCAACCTCTTTTTTTTATCGATCGAGCACGTCCACGCAAAATTTTGTACGGAAGTCCACGGTCTGGCCGTGGGCGGAGAATTATAAAATCATCCATTGACACTCGAAAATATAACAAGAGTTAAATAATATGATTTAGTACACGATTTAGGTGGATGAATGCATTCATAAAGTGATATGAGGTGGGGGGTTCTGGGCAGCCGG
Organism: Archips xylosteana; assembly: GCA_947563465.1. Taxonomy (NCBI): domain Eukaryota; kingdom Metazoa; phylum Arthropoda; class Insecta; order Lepidoptera; family Tortricidae; genus Archips; species Archips xylosteana. The sequence goes on from OX387343.1 coordinate 23,640,607, forward strand.
CAGTGCCGCGACGCCGATCTCGCCTCGGCTCTCGGTGTTGATGGAGTGGTCGGCGGAGTGGAGCAGCGGCGCGGCCGCTTCCACGGGCGGCTCTGCGGCGGGCGCGGGCGCGGGCGCGGCGCCGCGTATGCGCTGGAACAGCCGGAGCCGACGCTCTGACGCCGACGTCGCCGCCGGCCGGATCAGTGGCTGCGTGTCGTCATTCTGAGCACTGAAACATTAAGATTAAGTAGAAATATTGATTTAATTCAGTTTAAATTGGGATGCACCAAAAAAATAACCTATAGTTTTTATATTTTTTTTTTGGAAAGAATAGGATATTTTAGGATACCATTTTCATCGATTTTGAATTTGGTCGAGTATTTAATTTTATTTTTTTTGCCATTATAATCTATGGCACTACTGATTTGTCTTGTAACTGTCAATAATACAAGCACGGCTTAGGGTCCTAAATGAACCATGACAAATAGTTTTATTTATTTCTCTTCTTTTAACTTCGATTATTCCTGTTTGTTTATTAGAGTGATAGTAAATAGATATTTTTTATTAAAATCTGATATTTAAATTCTTTTATATTTACTTGTAACGTAGTAATTTAATAATTAAATTTGTAAAAATACATTGGAAAAACTCGTATACATTTCGGACTTTACTATAAATGACAACTGTTTAAAGCCAGGTGCGCATCGTGTGATTAAAGTTCTGTCTTTGTCACTCTTTGCCATTATAAGCAGGACAGCAACATTTTGCTTTAGAGTGTAGACCTGCTTTATATCTGCCTTTGGGACGATTCACTGCAGGGGCAAATGAAAGTCATTACTTAAATTTTCTTTATTTAATTCTGTTTACCATATTTTTGGAATCTGATTTCTGAAAACGCTTCACAAAGCCTATTTCTCCAAACGGTTTTCGATTTATTTCACGTTGTCGAAAATTGGGACATCCCAATTGGCTAAATTATTTATCATCTAAACTTGCAGCTTTAAAGTGTGCGTTACCGAACGTAATTAATTTGCTACTATACACAACCGATATTGACATAAGTTGTATTATGCGAATTAACTTTTTGTTGCCTAAGCTTTCCGCATTTTATAAATCAGAGTGAGATGTAGTCACAAGCAGGGGCCTGTTGCATAACAAAGTACAACTAATATTACAAGCGGAACTCTCGCTTCAGTTATATTAACTAGAAAAGGAGTTCCACTTCTAATATAAGTTGTGCTTTGTTATGCAACAGGCCCCAGGTAGCAGTGACGGTGCCAGTCTCTCCCGAAAAAAAAAAACACTTACTGTTCCTCTTGTGTGGAGTTGCTTTCTTCGTCATGCTGTTGCTCGTTCTGAAAACAAAAACAGCTTAGTTCTATGCTACATATTTTTCACTTGTCATGCTCGTATTTATTTTTTATGCTCTAGTGCATAAAGTAAAATCTTCGTTTAGACGGAAGACCAAGGAAATCAGGCGCAAACAGCCACAAACAATAGAAAAACAAAATATAAGGTTCATGTTTTTTTTTAATAACCGGTGTTTTGTATTACGAAATTAATAAAACTAGGCAAATCTAGTACATTATTATACAAATTGCAATGCATGAAAAATAAAAGCTTGTAAATAAACATTTACAAACAAACAAACATTTACACATTTATTTTGTTGTTGCTGATAAATTTTCTTGCAATCGAAGTAAAAAAACGAGTTTTAAACCAAGCATAAAAAAGTCATTTCCCTATCGACGTGTCTATCCACCCTCTTGTTGCACAATCTACTATTTGCCAATAGTATATTTAAATCTTTCATCTTACTATACGTATTGTACAGGGTAAACCATCATTTAACTGAAAATAGTTTCATCGATTTTCATATCCCATGACACTATTCGCAGAATTATATTTACACGTATAGGAATCATTCTTCGAACTTCGTTACATCGCTCATACAATTGCTCGAATTACCTTTTACACAGGTAATTAAATCATCGAATTTTACTTGAACATTTTATTTGTATATTGACATAGCCGTTCATCGAATCGCCTTTACCATAATTTTGGTTCATCGTAAGTTTCAGTTCCTAAAACTCTTATAACACAGAAAATCGTTTCACCAGTGTTACTATACTCGATAATACGTTTCTATGACAACACATTTATTCGAGACGCTGTATTTCGACAGGTTGCCGGCTGGCAACGGAGGGTACGGGGGGGCGGAGCTCCCTGCCATAACATAACCATTTAAGAAGCTTAAGTCTATCGAGATTAATAGGTTAGGATAGTATTTTATCAAGGCGCTTAGCGCCTTAACTACGCCAAATAGGAGCTCCGCAAAGCGGAGCTCCGTCGACTCTGTCACATGATAGTAGTCTATATTTATTTAAAATTCTTATCTTCGTTCGATGAACCGTTACGGTAATGAAACATTGTTCGTGGCAATAATAACATAATAGGACGTACCGTCTGGGAATCATGTTTCGATAATTTGATACTATTAATAACTGATTATTCTATGAAAGGTAATTTCGAGGAATCGTTACGCTACGATTTGTGACAAATTCGAAACGATTTACGATGAAAAGTTTATCGATAATATAAAAAGTACTGAATCGAAGATTATGTGATTAGAAAGAAAAACGTAATGAAATTCGAGGAATAGTTTCGATGAAATGAAAATCGACGTAACGAATTTCGATATAATGATAGCTACCCATTGTACAGTCAACCAATTTGATTCTTGGCTAAATGGTCTCATAATAACCAAGCCATAATCTACAAAAAAAAAATTAGGCTACTATAGAAGTTTTTCGCATTAACTTCTAGACAATTACGACGTCTGCGCGGGTCAAAGGATTATCAACTTTCTGATCGATCATAAAATGCATTAAACTTAAAGAGTTTAATAAACGTTTTAACTCCATGGCATGAGAGAGAAAGAAGTTTTGACAGACGGACAGTGAGAATTTATTAAGTTATTAATACACAAGCAACTCCTTTCCTATTCATTATCATATTTATCATTGACACAATTTGTTCGCAAAGATCAAGATAATCGCTGTTGTAGAAGATATACCAATATAATGCATCAGCATTATGACATGTTTCTATGGTGGCCTAGGTATCAAATTGTTTGGCTTTACTTTGAATTAATGAATGACGTTTTTATTGTAGTTTGAGCCAATACTTTACTGTTCACCCGTCCACAGACGCAAAATAGCTTATTCATTCGTTTCATTCTTATTCATTTTTTTCAATTCTTTGAACTCATATCGCACATCTAGATCTAAAGAGGGTCAACTCAAAATAATATACCATTTTAATTCAGACCTTTCAGAAATTGACTGAACTCTAAATTAGAATGGTATATTATTTTGAGTTGACCCTCTTTAGATCTAGATGTGCGATATAAGAGTTTTGCTGACTTTTAGAGCCCCCGCAGACCGCAGACTTTCTATCGCCCGATAGTTTAGTTGGGCTCTTTAATTAGTGTAAAGAAGTATGCACTATATCGGCCGATACCGAATCGTTATAGTGTGCGCACTTGCATACATCTTAAACTGATTAAGAGCCCAACTAAACTACATATCAGCCGATAGAAAGTCTGCGGTCTGCGGGGGCTCTTACCCAGTGCTTTGAACGCTATTGTGAGTTCATATACTCATTGTGTTACTGTTGTATTACTATGAACGCTTATAGTGCGCGTGAAGCACAGAGCGAAGTCCGGAAAAAATGGCGACAGTAGACCCCAGCTGCATGTGTTATGCACCTGGGGTCTATCTACAATGTAAGCAAATGGAAGTGAATAGAAGAAAATACGGCGACAGAAAAATATGATAAATGCAATTATGAAGCGCATCAGTTAGACAATGAAGAGGTCGTTTAGGTCGTGGTGTGGAGACGTGCGCGTGCTCACCTCTTGGGAGGCGCGGCGCTGGCGCGTCACGAAGCGCGCCGCGCGCACGAACGGGTTCTCTCGCTGCGGCTCGAAGGTGCCGCCCTGCAACAACGCACGGCGTACCATATACTCACTGCTTCAACGTAATCATGTGATGAACGCACGAACTAACTGGCGAATCACCAGAGTTGATACCAACCAAAAACATCATAAATTACTCAAGATCGTTTTTAGACTTTAGAGCAAATATTGAAAAGTTTGGTATATATTTATATATTAAACAATAACAAATCAGTGAAGTGCTTTAATTTTTTCGACAGTATTTTGCTGACTTGCAATTAGTAAGAAAGTGGAAAGAAAGCTAATTTCACTTTGATAGGTACTCATTCCATCCTACAAGATGGTCCGACAACTTGGTTCAGGTCACTGAAAATGGTTCCAAAATGTGTTACAACAACCTACGAGAGTTGTTCAGCAGTCGACACTTCCTTTTCGAAAATACCTTATGTATGACACGGATCGACCACAACGGACCTTTAAATTTCATTTTGGTGGACTTTATAGTTTTCGAGTAAAACGCTGTGACAGCTAAAGATAAGATAAGATAAATTTATTGATAATTTGACTTGAGCTAGACTGGAAGAAACTTGGAACCATAAAAACGAAGCATTTATAAGATACGCGCAAGTGTGTACGGTACTTACGCCAGCGTTTTTTGAACACTGGAGTTATCGATCCAATAGCTAGTAATATTTTAATTTGGTAAATTAATTTGACCGCAATCACGCCTGATGGAAAGCGAAGATGAGGTCTACGATGGAGCACGCATGCCAAGTAAATGCTCATTCACCCTAGACTTGAAAACGGCCAGATTGTAGTGTTCAAGGTACACAGACTCAGGCAACGAATTCCACTCTTTAGCTGTACGGTTGATGAAGGAAGAGCGAAAACGCTTTGTGCGGATCAAAATATCTATTGCGTGGATATGAGGTTAAAACGTCTATTACATTAATAGAGCGAGACCTGTGGCGGGGCAGTTGGAATAACTTTATGTCGTTCTTTGGGTAAGTGAACCTTATGGTAGTGGTAGTGTGTACCTGCGTAGGTCTCGCAGCGCTGGGCGCGAGCGGCTCGCGCGAGTCGTCGCTGTCGGAGTCGGAGAGCGCGGGCCGGCGCTCGCCCGCCGCGAACACGCGCCGCTTGCACACCGGGCACACGCGCCGGCTCTGCGTCAGCCACGGGTCGATGCACTTCGAGTGGTACGCTGCAACACGACACCCACACCGAGACATGATCAGCCAGACCATATTGCAACTGGAACGGAACTAAGCTAATTACTGTGAGGCCTGAACTGCCTGTGAATGTCGAAAATTAAACTGACTCGTTCAGAGATGGGCAAAATTTGTTCGAATGACGGGTAACGATTGAGAATAACAGAATAATTCGCGAATGACGAATACATAAATCATATTCCACGAATAATTTACTCGCGAAAAATATTGTCGTATAATTGGCTCATAAAATAACTACCTGCCTTTTTAGATGTATTCATTTTTCAAATTCTATCCCAATTACTCCAAAACATCGATAGTAACGACATAGCTATATTTCCAAAAATTTAATTGAAATAATATGATATTAACACATCCTACGGACATTTAGGCTGCGTTTCCACCAGAGATGTGCGAGGATGCGTTGCGAGGGATGTGTTTGTCATGAACCAATAGAAACACTTCATTCACTTAGGACCTTTTAAGAGGGTTTATACCTGCTGAGCTGGCAACGTCGCATTTTTGTTAGTTTTTCTCGATTATTCCATAAAAATTGAATGAAAATTAAAAATGTTTTGAATACAAATTGTTCTAATATATAAGTTAATGTGTCTACTGCAATAATAATTCGTGATAAGACTTTTATTTTCTTTAAAAACCGTTAGGTAATAATTTGTTCGTTTTTAAAGAAAATTAAAGTCTATCACGAATTATTATTGCAGTAGACACATTAACTTATATATTAAAACAATTTGTATTCAAAACATTAAAAATTTTCATTCAATTTTTATGGAATAATCGAGAAAAACTAACAAAAATGCAATGTTGCCAGCTCAGCAGGTATAAACCCTCTTAAATGAATTGTTTCTATTGGTTTATGACAAACACATCCCTCGCAACGCATCCTCGCACAGCTCCGGTGGATACGCAGCCTTAAGATATTCAAAAAATGGTTACGGTTCGTGCTAGTGCTGCACTCTAAATGGCAGAAAATTACAGTAATATTCCCTATTACTACTAACTTCAACGAAACATGTCCATTCGAGTTTAAATAAATTGATTAATAATTTTAAAAATGATGGAAACAATGGACTGAAAATTCATGTAATGTATACATCATTCGTCGTATTGATTTAAATTTAATAAAAACAGAAAACGATTTAAAAAGCATTTATCTCGAAATGGTTTTCGATTTACAATACATTATAAAAAAATAAACATCCCCAATTATTATTTGTGTAAAAAGAATTAACTCTTGTAGCCTACAAGTTCTAGGGTTGTAATAAGTTATGTTAAAACTATTGCATATTGTCTAGAGAACGCAAAGTTATAGGTGAAAAACTTAAGTAAAGCAGCTGTTGTATGTAGTAACTTGTCCGTATAAACTAATTGCCGTTTACAAATTAGTGAAATGTCTTAAGCTCCATATTAATTCTCTACACTACTACAAACAAATAGTCCTTTACTGAAGTTTTTCACCTATATAAAAATTGTTTTAAATTTGTTTTTTTTTGAGTATGCTAACAACCCTTACTAATAGCAGAAATGCGAAAGTAACTCTGTCTGTTAGCTCTTCAGGCTTAAACCGCTGAATCGATTAAGACGAATTTTGGCATGGAGACAGTTTAAGACCCTGAGAAGGACATAGGATAGTTTTATCTCTGATAAAACCCGCCCGCGGCAAAGAGATAAAGGGATTCTTAGTAGGCGGAGCCGCGAGCTGCAGCTAATTAAATAATAACGAACAAGTATCAAGACTATTTTATCCTCCTATCGTGGTGTTGCCATGTACAAATTTTCAAAACTACTAGTTTTTGCCCTCTGCAAAGTTACCCTCTTATATATCTCGATACTACTACAGCCAAGATACTTGACCGCATCTCAAACACTATTTTGCAAAATTATCTAAGGATTCATCTTAATTTGGATACAAATTGTTCCTATTTCTTGATCAGTCAAAGGCATTTGATACAGTAAACTATGATCGGCTTTGGACAAAAATTAGGCGAGACAGGTATACCAGATGAATGGAAGCGGTAGCAGTGGCGGGGCGTGAAAACTTTTGCAAGTTAGCCGGAGAAAATAACTTAAAAGTCCCATTTATCCTCTTCTTTAAAGTGCAGTAATGGAAGAGAAACGTATGGTAACTTCAATAGTTTAGTTAACCCGGGGGGAATCAGGTTGATAGTACCCTTCGCCACTGAGCGGTAGTAAATTTGTGATATATAATTTCTTCTGCTTCAGTTAATGGGTGGGTAAAAATTTAATTTTATTGCTTCTAATTAATCGAGGCTAGTTAACTTAACTAAGATATTTAAGCATTCGCATAATAAATTTTGTAGCGTATTTAAAGCACAGATTAGGATTTCGCTTTGCATTCTTTACTTAAATTAAATGTCAACATTTCAAGAGAATATTTGTAAGGGATTCACTGAGCACTGGGCAATAATTTAAAGACAGAAAATGTGATATTGAGAGGCGTCAGCGTTAGCGCACGCGCGGTTCGCATCACGTTACAATGGCGACTGGATGACCGCCCGCGGTAACAGTTTAGCTTCTAACGCTACCCTCAATTTTTATTTATAAAAACATAGAACCTTAAAGTACCCACAACCGTAAATCTAAGAAATAATATTTTATATGTATGTGTGTGTACGTACGCGTCGTCTACAATATTGTTTAAAACTTTCGCGGTTTCCACGCAAACCTACTACCACTCATGAGACTTCATCACGCAACAAAATACTGTTTAAAATCACCTCAACCTTGATCACAACACGTTGTCAGCCACATTTCACATTAGACTAAAGATTTTACTATGGTAGTGGTTATGAATGATTGAAAAAACAAACATATATCCATGCGCAGGAGCATTCACAAAGAATAATAATTAGTTGGACTTGTGTTTCCAGATCATGGACCACGTGTCATGGTTTGTCCAATATTGTAAAAGTTAAGAGATTGAGTGCAGTTTTGCTGGGCAAGGGCATGCAGATGCGTATTTTATAAGTCATGAACAGCGTAAGACACAAAAATCGTCTCTCGGGGACATAAAATTAGCGACTCCGAATATGCAAGCTTAAGACTTATGTAAATGGGCGGAACGTTGGCCAGGCATCTCACACGTCGATGTAGACTTGACTAAAAAGTATTGGTTATAAACCCTTGACTTTTGCTATGTCCACAGGAGAGACGCGAACAAAAATCCGTGTATGCTCTATATGTGTGCGGTGTGAGGTTACCGTGGGCGCAGGGCAGCACGCGCAGCCGCTCGCCCTCCACGTAGTCGTCGAGGCAGATGGCGCACGTGTCGTAGGGGTCGCCCTTGCTGAACTTGCAGGTCGGGATCTTCTTGAGCGCGCGCGAGGGCAGCCGCCGCCGCCGCGCGTGCTGCCGGTCGCGCACGCACTTCACTATCTGCAACCACACCCCGCCCCACCCCACGCCATCAGTGCGTTCCTCGGCGCTCTAACTATAGGGCGAGGGCGGCAGGCCCGGCAATATGCCACTGGCACCCGAGACGCCGCGACTTTGATCAATTATAACTGTAGATCCACAGTCGCGCGCCCGAAAATGTCCGAGCCAAATGAGCGCCACTTTGATAAAAGTGGCCTTCTTTTTTCTCAGTACGTTGCGTGAAATTGTCAAGTTTAGCTGTCAAGTGTCAAGCGTTGTGGAGTTTTGCCGCTACCGAAATTCGTCTGTAATGTAGTAAAGACTAGGTTCAAATTTCTGTGTACCTACATACACATGATTTTATTTGTTACGCAAACAAATAAATAGTTCGGACATTCTTTGAAGGGGATTTTGTTCGGCAATGTGTATCTTCAGTTATAATTGATCAAAGCGCCGCGAGCTCAGAATACTACATTACTGCAGAGGCCGGGAAGTAAGGGGTTGCCGGCCGAATACTTATAGGATAGCTATGAGGCTGTCAACTCTTACTTATTACCCGCCGAGGTATGTATAGTGCTTTTCTCAAACATGCAATGAAATAAATAAAAAAAAATCCAAAAAATAAAAGGTTTATATTTAGAGAAATTATAAACTAGATATATAAATAATAAATAAATAAATATCACGGGACAATTCACACCAATTAACCTAGACCCAAAGTAAGCTAACCAAAGCGTGTGTTATGGTTTGGGTACTAAGCAACGGATAAACATACTTATATGGATAGATACATACTTAAATACATATTAAACTAAACACCCAAAACCCGAGAACAAACATTCGTATTTTTCATACAAATATCTGCCCTGACACGGGAATCGAACCCGGGACCTCAAGCTTCGTAGTCAGGTTCTCTTACCACTAGGCCATCTGGTCGTCTAAAATATATATACTTAGAAATCGGCGGCTCGTAGCATTAAGGCAGCACTAGTGATGAGCAGAGATCAGAATTTTCACGGCAAAATATAAGACTGTCGAATCAAGCTAGTGTCAGAAACAATTTTTTTTCGATATCGATAGTTGTGGAATAGAAGAAAAAAACGGTCTACTAACTAAAAAAAAACATATTTTAATACAAAATTTTAGGTCAGGTGATAAACGAAACAGGCTACTCCCAGAGAATGTTGAGAAATTAATGATTATCTACTCCTATCACTATCACAAACCAAATAAAATGTCATGTGCTGCTGTGTGTACTGACGCGGACTTCGAAGAAGAAATTGCATCTGTCTCTATATAATTTTATATATACTAACCTGATCTAAAATTCTGTATTAAATATGTTTTTTTTTATTAATTAATTTAGGTGTAAACTTATATGTTGATAATTAAAAATACTAGTTATATTACCAATAATCCCATTATTATGAATAGGCAGATAGCTACGACAATAGCGAATGGCAGTAGAAGTTGGGTGTTGATGTCGAATGGCGCTCCGTTCACCATTATATAGAAACTGAAAGTAAAATAAAATTATTAATTAAATGTTTAGTTTCAAGAAAGTAAATAATTAAGAATGTTCCGGAGCACGCACCCGTCGGTGTAGAGATAATATTCAGCAAGCGCCTGGCCAGCGATGTCGCTAACGAACACTGACGGGATATCAATGCCCAGCGGGTTTTTTGTTGTCATAGTATCTGCAACACACAGCAGATACGTTAATGAGTGATCCATCATAATTAAAGTTAAGGAGCTGGGTAAACCTATATTCGAGCGAATATCATATACAAAATTACAAAAGCTTATCTGAAGGGTGCACGGAAGAACAAGTCTAGTCACCTAAACAACTTTTTGAGTTAAAGCGGTTTGAAAGTTAGTCATCACAAACAATTACTATGGTAACCATTTATTTAAAAGTGAAAAAAATATATATTATTTTCAAATATCCCTATTTAATATAATGGTAAGTTATAGCACAGAAAAGTAATAGTACTAACGTACAGAAGGATCACTCTCGAACAAAAGTCAACTTTATGTATAAAAACTTGTCTACTCTTACTGCTTACACGCGTAATTGAAACTTATCGTGTGATACGAGCGTTCATATTCCGTTGGGCGCCGCTGATCCGAAACCAAGGGCACAGGGTTCCTACTCGCCGATGTTTGGTAGGTATAAAAATCAAGAAAGATAACAGTGTGTATTAATATTAATTATGTAAACTACCTTTAATAAGTAAGTAAGTTATTTATAAGATCGTTTAGAAGTCATTGTTTGTTGCAAAAATCACAGAAAAAAAGATGCTTAAATACGCGCGACGCGGCTAGCGTGCGAACTGAAGGCCAAGTGACAACCTACTGCCATACGCCTCCCCGGGGGGCGCGCCACACGAACATACCTAAACTGCGGAGTGAACCCCCCCTGGTTATAGTGCTTTGCGAGCTCTAAATTACGCGCGACGCGGCTAGCGTGCGAACTGAAGGCCAAGTGACAACCTACTGCCATACGCCTCCCCGGGGGGCGCGCCACACGAACATACCTAAACTGCGGAGTGAACCCCCCCTGGTTATAGTGCTTTGCGAGCTCTAAATTACGCGCGACGCGGCTAGCGCGCGACCTGAAGGCCAAGTGACAACCTACTGCCATACGCCTCCCCGGGGGGCGCGCCACACGAACATACCTAAACTGCGGAGTGAACCCCCCCTGGTTATAGTGCTTTGCGAGCTCTAAATTACGCGCGACGCGGCTAGCGCGCGACCTGAAGGCCAAGTGACAACCTACTGCCATACGCCTCCCCGGGGGGCGCGCCACACGAACATACCTAAACTGCGGAGTGAACCCCCCCTGGTTATAGTGCTTTGCGAGCTCTAAATTACGCGCGACGCGGCTAGCGCGCGACCTGAAGGCCAAGTGACAACCTACTGCCATACGCCTCCCCGGGGGGCGCGCCACACGAACATACCTAAACTGCGGAGTGAACCCCCCCTGGTTATAGTGCTTTGCGAGCTCTAAATTACGCGCGACGCGGCTAGCGTGCGAACTGAAGGCCAAGTGACAACCTACTGCCATACGCCTCCCCGGGGGGCGCGCCACACGAACATACCTAAACTGCGGAGTGAACCCCCCCTGGTTATAGTGCTTTGCGAGCTCTAAATTACGCGCGACGCGGCTAGCGCGCGACCTGAAGGCCAAGTGACAACCTACTGCCATACGCCTCCCCGGGGGGCGCGCCACACGAACATACCTAAACTGCGGAGTGAACCCCCCCTGGTTATAGTGCTTTGCGAGCTCTAAATTACGCGCGATGCGGCTAGCGTGCGAACTGAAGGCCAAGTGACAACCTACTGCCATACGCCTCCCCGGGGGGCGCGCCACTCGAACATACCTAAACTGCGGAGTGAACCCCCCCTGGTTATAGTGATTTGCGAGCTCTACATTTTGAGATTAAAATCTCAATTTTCAAACAAAGTGACTAGACATGTTCTTTCCGTGGACCCTTCATTTTGTCTATAGCTTTATAATTATTTTAGAAATAACGGTTAGCTCTTCGCTGAAACATGATAGCGATACTCGTAATCCTTCACGACTGATTTTAACAAGTTCCCTATCCTGTAAATATACGTGATTATACCCTTTGGATAAATTATAAAAACACGCGAACACACACACAAAATACATATTACCTATTACAATTGCGAAAAATAATGATAAACCAAAGAATTAAATCCAATAAACAAAATACAATTAATATGGAAGAGGACTTGAGGAGCAAATTTTATCCTTCGTATGGGGGACAGGGAACGTGTTAAACTAGTGGAAGGGGGAATATTGAAAGTAATTGTAAAAAAGATTCATTTTTGTTGTTTTTTCTTCTTAGTAGACTCCATGAATAGTTAATATCGATTCGAATGGAACAAAGCTATCGCTAGATAAATATGCCCATTATTACTTAGTCAGTTCCAACCAGGAATTAATGCCAAACAATACCCGATAACAGTATAAAGATCGACCTCATTAATTTATTCGGCGTTCGTGCCGTTATCAAACGTTTTTTATAGCGAGGATTTGTATGCAAAACATATTTAAATATTATAAATTTTTCGATATAACTGACCATCTCCATGATTTTGAATTGCCAAGTGCCTGTATTCTATTGTCGGGTCAAAACGAAACTTTATTGAACAACGGATAATAAGAAGAACTAGTAATTTGCATTTTCTTTATAAAAGAGATCCTTGCCATTGTTTAACCTACCCAAGTCCACAATGTCCACATACTAACCGAAACATGACTATATGTAAGGCAGCACTCATCCAACGAAACACACAACGGTTAAGCAGCAATCGTAACACAAATATAACTACTATACACGCTGTTCGTTTTGAGATTACATATTTAGGAACCCTTCAAATTGATTGTTTCTTTAGGAGTTAATTTGTATGTCATTAAGCGCACTCGTTTAGCCCTCTTTCTTGCTACTGGGTAACCGAGCAGTGTTTAACTGAGAACAACAGTTTTATCAGTGCAGTGCTAATGGCCCATACATGGTACAGATAGTGCGTTTATTATTCTTTACATATTGCCTTGGGTCTGCTTTCTTAGAATCGGAGAAATTATACAATATGGTAAATTAAATAATGACGTATTGTAAAAGATTGAAAAAAGCTTAGAAAGGTCAATTAATCGGCAGGACGGTAGTACCAAGAAATATAGAAAAGAGTTCAAAAAGGCCCTCATATTGTACGTACAATACCCTGTCGCACCACTCGTTGACACCACTACATTCCGTGGATATTATCTAACAGAATAACTTGGCAAGAACTGACCGAGCTCAGAGGAGTTGACGTTGTGCACAATAGCACAATCGAAGCCCGCTGCCTGCGCGTTACGGATCTTTGTGTCGAAACTGCAGTTGTATCTGATGGCAGACAATATAATTGTTGAAATAAATTTGATTTCAATAAATATACCCATTTTTAGGGTTCCGTACTCAAACGGGACCCTATTACTAAGACTCCACTGTCCTTCTGTCACCAGGCTGTATCTCATGAACCGTGATAGCTAGACAGTTGAAATTTTCACAGATGATGTATTTCTGTGAAAATTTAATAATTTCACCTAGTCGCGTTTTTTTGCGACGGAACAAAATCTCGATAGTTTTTTTGTACTTGAAGCAATTTACCGCGTAGCTGTTCACGTACGTATATTTAATTTGTAGAGTCATATTTTCCGTGTAGTATTTTACCCTAGACGCAGTTTACCGCGATCGTTAATTTTATTTGGAATGCTTTTTTCTTTGACGCGATGATTGATGTTTGCAGCAAAACTCTGAAACTATTTTTTTAAACGCGTCTTGTAGTTATAGTTCAATTTCTAAGAGGCTATCAAACTTATTGAAATATTATCTTTATCAAGTACTAATAATAGACAAAACTCTGTCATTGCGACATTGAATTGCAGTGACATTAATATACGATAATTACTCAAGATCTCAGCTCAAGATAATAAATACAATAAAGTTTGTTGCTTGAAAATATGGAGCTCGAACCAGGCTCTGCTTCTGCTGGGCGGGGTCATTTTTATTTCATCGATAGCTCACACAAATGGAAAATTTTAAAAAGAGCTGGGCACAGGCACCGACTAAATAGTATAAAGTAGTACTAAAAATATTGCTGTACTATAATGTTACAGAAATATTTAATCGAGCTGAAATGCGATTACATCTATTAGCGCCTAAAAAATAGACGATTGAGACATAAGACAAAATTTAAATTAACAATCGAGGTGAAATGCGACTAAAACTATTAGCGAGCAAAAAAATATACGATTGAGACATAAAGCGAAAATAAAAAACACGATCGCGGTGAAATGCGACTAGGTGAAACGCTACTAGGAATTTTTGCTTTTGAGGTAGGTACATAACTAACAAACGAAATTAAAGGGGGGTCGTATTACAAGAATAGAGTTTTGGGGGTTTTCAGAAAAAACGATCCCGTTTTGCCTTAATTATCCTTAATTTTCTATACAAAATTTATTAGTCAGTTTTGTGACGGTCCATACAACATGTATGGTTAACTGCGTCACAAAACTGACAATTCAAAGTGGGATCCTTTTTTTATTGCTTAAATCGATAGTGCTTGTGATTCTAAGTAGAAATAACCCAAAATTTCTTAGGTTTTTAAAAATAGTACAGGGTTATAATGTACCCATGTGTCTTTATATGTACGGGTCACATCTTGGAAGTCGAATTTGACCCACTTCCAGTGGTGGATTCACTTGAAATTTGGTATAATTATGTAGGTTGGATGCTTGCTGTAAACATGAAATTTTTAACAAAAACTTATTTTCAGCGTTTTTAACTCGATCTATATATGGCGTTAACTAGATTTTTGGAATTTTCACCGATTATGCAATTACTGTGTTCGGTACAACAAATAATAAAAATATAATTATATTAAATACTAGCTGATGCCCGCGGCTTTGCTCCAGTTGTATTTTTCCAAAATTTCTTTCATAAGAACCTTCTTCTGACAATAACAAACGCAACAAAAAAAAACCGGCCTAGTGCGAGTTGGACTCGCGCGGGTTCCGTACCATTATCTATAAAAACGGCAAAAAAATCACGTTCTTTGTATGGGAGCCCCCCTTAAATATTTATTTTATTCTGGTTTATAGTATTTGTTGTTATAGCGGCAACCGAAATACATCATCTGTGAAATTTTCAACTGTCTATTAGCTATCACGGTTCATGAGTTAGGTACAATCTGGTGACAGGCGGTTGTTATGTTACCATGCCCTAAGGACATTCCTAGACTTTGCGAGATCTTTGTGTCGTTATGCACTCATAATAAGTGAATCGACAACCGAAACTGATACAAGACCTACTGGGATAGGCGAGAAAAAAAATCCCCACTTTACGTATAGAAGGCGCCGTATTTTTTTTAATATAATTTTACCGTGTGTATGTATAAAATCCCAAGCGCATCAGCTGTTGCACGAGGTTATTACGTATGTATTTAAGTAGGTATGTACCTACTTAGATCATAAACTTCTTTCATATTAAAATAATTTAGAACACCATTAAACGAGCCAGCCATTTTTTGCTTGGCAAAAACTGTCATAGATGGAGTAATGTCCGACCTGGCGATGAGCACGATCCACTTGTCGGTGAAGTTGTCGGGCTGCGGCGGCGGCGGCAGCGGCGCGCAGCCGTCGCGCGGCGCGGCCAGCACCAGCCGCCCGCGAAGCCCGTCGTCCGGCAGCTTCGCGCCGAACGCCGCCGGCTGGTCGTTGAACTCGTCCATTGGCTGCGACCGTCCAACAACACAATACATGTCGCATATACCTAGCTACATCGGACGCCTTACATTCCTAAAACGTTATTTCAGGGGGTAAAACTGGGAATGAAAGTTACTCTCCACTCCCGCTTGCCTTTGTGTGGTACTATTAAAAAAATCGTAAGCTTTATTTTTACCTAAACGGGGGTACAACTTGGGTTGGAGAGAGGTATGGATATGGAAATAGCCTAGCCGCACGCATCATGAGACTGTTGACATTAGGATTTTCGTACCTACTTTTACCGCGTGCCACCGATCAAATTAGCGAACGTGATACATGTCGGTTGCTACACGATCACACGGCGGAGATATGAAGCTGCCGGCGAAAAACTTAACTGCATGTATCGGATTAAACGGCAAAACATCCGAAGTAGATTAGCAGACTAAAACACAATGATCTTTAAACCTTTGCTCATAATAGATATTGTGCTGATTGCAGTTTGTCATCATGTGATCACTATTTAATTGTTTTAATTGTAACAACGTACACGGCAGCTTGACGGTTCAGCAGTTATTTAGATTGTTCCACTTGAGTAGGTCACGTTTCTTTTATTAGCATGCGCCAGCTCGCTTACCGAGTGCGGTGTGGTCTGCGTGTAGACGACGACGGTGCCGCGGGCGGCGCCGAGCAGGCCGCAGCACGCGCACACGACCACCAAGCCCCACATACTCACGGCCACTCTCACTACTTTTACTTAATTTTTATGTGTGCAGAAGTCAGAGTTCACATCTCAATTGTTCGTAAGCAGACTTGTAGGTGGATAACTCGACCGGATAAATCTGAAAAGTAAATACATACTAATAATACATAAATACAACAACATAATAGTATTAAGGTTTTTCTAATTAATAAAATGCTATGAGCTTTCATGGCTTGAATTAATTGATTTATTATAATGTTGAAACGGATTTTCGCCCATAGGGTAGTCATTTGAATAGCATTCATGGGGCCAAAGCAAACATGAAGAGGCCTTTGGTATAATATAATATAGATGAGATGGGCGCGTCTATGAAGGTTTATCCCCTAATGAATGTCCAAACCAACAGCTTGCCACAAGCCGCCCCGCGATAACCGAGTGCACTGGTGACACAATTTGACACAACAACACCAGTGGACGATGAGGTCGCCACATCCCTATGCCTTATTATTACGAGTAAACATCCAGAGACAATGTGCTATAGTTTATTTAGTTTTGATAGTAACTATTTATTTTAGAAAGTCAACAACGTTTAGACAACCAGATGGCCTTGTGGTTAGAGAACCTGACTACGAATCCCGGGTTTGATTCCCGTGTTGGGGCAGATATTTGTATGAAAATACAAATGTTTGTTCTCGGGTCTTGGGTGTTTATTATGTATTTAAGTATGTATCTATCTATATGTTTATCAGTTGCATAGTACCCATAACACAAGCTTTGCTTAGCTTACTTTGGGACTAGGTCAATTGGTGTGAATTGTCCCATGATATTTATTAACATTGCATACATTTACATAAAGTGATACATAAATATCTGATACAACAATATGCTACTGATATTAAAAATTGCAAACTAACCCTTTACCTACAGGTGTCAACTACAGTTGACGGTTGACCCTTTTAGTGATAAGTTTGCCTTTGTACTCTTTTTTTTTTGTTTTTTTTTGTATTATTTTTGTGTTTTATGTACAACAAAGTATTAAGAGGATACGATGGCTGAGAGACTTTTGAGAAATAGGTATTTTAATGAAATTGTTGCTGTCTCGCCCGAACCCCTTCGTGTCAGTACAGCAAGTGCGGGACAACTGCAGCTCAGACCGTTAATAGGCGCGTAAAATTGATCAAAACAGCATTTCGTAGTCCCCTGTTTTCTTCTCGAAAACTGGACCAATAAAATTTTTTTTTTTTCAAAAATGATTAGAGGACAGATTTAGCTATGCCCCTATGTTTTCCTTTTTTTGTTTAAATGAGGGATTCTTTTCTGATGAGTGTCTGAAAATGACATTGAAATTGGTCAATTTTTTCGATTTTGAAAGCTCATATTTCTTATGTTAATTGAAATATGAAAAAAAAAACGAAAGATAGGGGCATAGCTGTGGTAGATACAGATCACACAGTAAAAAAAATTTGGCTCTAAAGCCATTATCCAGGGAGGAAACAGGGGACTACGTTTGTATGGAGAAATGGTGCGCATTGTATCCTCTTAACATAGATACAGTATGTTTAGTATAAAATAGACTTTCTGTCACTGCAGCTTAGTAGAGAATTCATATTAATTTAGATTCCTATAGGTAAAAGGTTAAATAAAAGCTTGTGAAAACTGTCACTGTACACAATCATCTATATCCAATTTTTTTTTAATATTTTTTAGGAATTAATATGCGGACCAAATGCAAATTTCTTGTTAAATAAAAACTGACTAATTTGCTGGGAGAAGGCGGGGATCCCCGCGACGTTCGCTCGCGGTGGCTGGTAGCGCCGCGCGAACCTGTCTAAACCCGTTTCCACGCCTCAAAACAGAACCGAGTAACTCGGCCGAGTACTTGGTTTGAGAAACTTTGAACAGAGTATACTTGGTACTCGGTTACTCGGTAAAAGTTGTACTCGGCGCATCTCTATACAAAATCATTACAACCAGTTGACCATACCATATGTAAGGGTTGTTGGTATTATCACTCCCAATGATAAATCATATTTCAGTTTGACTCCATTTATTGCATTTTACATGTGAGTACATAGTGGTGGGCGAGAGACTACTGATGCTCCAGACTGCCTAGTAGCCGCATGACAACCATATTGCAAGCTATCTTGTGTCGCCACACATATGTATTTAAAATGGAAATGTAATTATCTTGGACTAGTTTCTAATTAGAAAAGTGTTTAACCATTTTGTAAATTGCATGACTGTGATACAACAACCAAGATGATTGTACATCCTCCAAAATGTATTAACACATTCACTGCCACTGATGCATATATGCGTTTTCGGGACTTCGCCCAGTGCCCCTGTCATAATTATTCTTACATTTTGAATGCACATGTGCATTGGTGGCACCTGTGGAAGTCAGGTGGCAGTGATCCCCATTATGAAAACATACTTTCCTTCAATTTATTTTCTTACATTACATTAAGCTGATGTTTCAACCAATGTGTGATTATTAAAATAGATTTCTGTTTATGTCTATACTTTATTGCAATATTTTTTTACTTGATAGTCTGTTTTCTAGCAATCAAAAGTTACAACATTAACATACAACATTACTACAAGTATGGTCTATTAAATAAGTAGATCTAAACCCTACATGAACTATATGCTAAAGGGAGTCTTAAATTAACCTCTTACTTGCCTTTTATTAAGCCAAGCTTACTAAAAAGGTTTTCCTAATAAATTCCTGTTTAAGTCATTATGGCACTCATCCATTATAATTTTATAACGTATTGATAATATCTATCTAAAACTGCTCTGCCTTGGCATGTCCCTAGTAAATGTTTCAATCCATTCTTACTTCCAATAATAAAGAACTAATCGCCACTAGAGTATTCAATCAAGGAAGTTTGTTTTGATGTAAATTCGGTGTCGTAATACAACAGTGCTATTAACACAAAGACAATTCTTTCGCGATGCATCATTCGACATTTCAGCTGCGTTTGTGGGGAGTAAGGTAAAACACATACTTAACCTAATTTAATTAATTGGACAAACAATGGACATGGTAGCCTTGGACCCAGTTTAGTAACGACAACAATAACTCGTGTTAGTAGCATGTTATAGTAAAATAGCCAATGTGAACATCAGTACATACCTACATAAATAAAATGTCACAAGCAATTTTATTCTATCGAAATGGAATAGGCAGACACGCTGTTTCTTTATAGCAATAAGTAAATCACGTTTTAAACACTATTAGCATAATAAATAAACCTAGAATTGAATCTTTCCAGGAAAACAAATACAAGAAGATTAAAGATTAAATTGCGACTATTTATGACAGAGCTACTCAACTCACCACTCATCGACAATTTTTTTTTTCATCAGCTCAGCTGTCACTTTTGTGCGTTCGAAACATTACACATTTTAGAGAAGACTGCCTCGTAAAATATTGTGCTGTATTGCAATATTTGAGCTACTTAAAATTAAAAGGACTAAAATTAATTACTTATTAAAAATAAATAATGCTTATATACTTCAAAATTCAAGCATTTATAGTGATCCCTAGACGATCAAAAGTAAGGTCAGATAAAAATAAAGGTCCTTGTCATGCCATTTTGTGGTTAACTAGCAAATACGTAATGGACAAATTATTGATGAATAATTATTTTATTACCTTTAAAATGTTTGTCCGGCATGCTTGACTGTTTAGATTTTAGATGGACGTTTGTCGAGCAACTCCACAGCTACGTCTACAGTGCTCTAAAGGCTACCACAGACCGCAGCGCGGGGCGTCCACGCAACCCGAGTGCGGAATGTGGCAGCGAATATGATTCAGTGTTATACAGTGCGCTGGGCCCGCTCCGTCGCCGTCGCGTGCACGCCTCGCGCTGCGGTTTGTGGTGGCCTTAAGAGTGAGTTAATGAAAATGAGCGCCCTAAAGTATGCGCGCACGAGCAACTTTGTCTCCGCGGTTATTTTATCAAGTCTATGGGTTAGTATGGAAGTGCGCACACGTAGCGCCGCGACTCCCAGGGAACAAAATACACAGACTTGATAAAATAGTCACGGAGACAAAGTTGCTCGTGCGCGCATACCCTTAGGGCGTTTGTGTACTACTAGATCGGACCGGGTCCGGTCGGAATGGGGAAAAGTCTACAAAAGTGTCCGATTTTTTACGTTGCGATATGGAAAACTCTTTTCTCAAACATGCTATGTAATGTTTACGTTGTGTTCGTTAAAACAGGCTTCAAAATACACCGTTGCAGGCCTAGGCCGGCAATGCGATCGTCTATTGTTTCATGTCACACAGCACCATGATGTTTATAGGTCTGTGGCATCATAGCATTCAGCCATTTAAAAAAAAACTATAAGCAATATTTGCGTTTTGGTTCATTATGACATTCTGCCACTACGCTTATTTAAGGTAAGGTAAGATGGTGATGGTGATGGTAATGGTGATCTGCCTAGAGAAATATTTCACCATCAACATCATCATCACCATCATCACCATTATCATCATCACCATCATCATCATCATCATCATTAATCACCATCATCATCATCATCATCATCATCATCATTCATCACTATCATCATCATCATTCATCACCATCATCATCATTATCATCATCATCATCACCATCATCATCATCATCATCATTCATCACCATCATCATCATCATCATCATTCAT